>JALDNG010000667.1:0-169819 GCA_024349245.1 Neodontobutis hainanensis
TAATTTAATTAAAATATATTTTATTATTTTAGGTTTAAAATTATAATAAGCATTTTACGAATGGCATTTCAAATTAAACATTTCTTTTTATTTTTTAAAATGTTAAGTAAAACATATGTTGATGGAGATCTCAATGTTTATTTCCTTAAAGCTTGATGCAATTTGATCATTCTGTTAGATTCTATTTCAGATAGACTTGGCATCGATTCCCTGCCTAAAAATCTTGATATATATATCTTTGTGTTTTCCTAATCTTATGTGGAATTTGTATGAATCTTGAGTTCTAATTTAGGTAGATTTCCTGCTTTTTCACCTCATTCTCGTCAAAGTTATGATTGATTTCTTTTGTAGAGATAAATTCAAATCAAATGAATTTTGTTCAGATATGACGAAGATAATATTTTCCAAATTCTGGAATCTTAATGGTATTAAATTGATTTTTTTCTCAAAAATTTGTTATGAATCAGCACAGGTATTGTCATAGTAATTTACAACATGTTTCATTACGATTAAATGATCTCCACAGTCGAACTTGTTGGTTTACTTTTTTACTGTTACACTGCTATTTTTAATTTAGATTTTTGCTCTAAATTTATCTTCGATTTTAGTTTTTCTGAGTGTATTTTCTATTATATTCGTTTATCCTACTTTATTCGAACTATATTTCTGTTTCAGGTCAATTTTGTCTCTGGTTGGTAAGTGGGGAGGGACCGTATCAGGTTGAAAATGATATTATGTTTCACGTGGATAGGAGAATTTAAAGTAAAACATCATCATACCGTGCAAGGACCTTATCAGTCCAAAGTTTAATTATTTGTTTTATAGTCAACATGTTTGTTTCTCCATTCTATTCACTTGAGGACTGCAACATTTCGATTTTGTATTCTTAGTACCTCATTCATAAAAAATTCTTGAATAAATAAGGATTCGATTTGTGAACATTGATATAATTTAAATATGCAAAGGATTCCAAAATGGATATCAATGTACGAGGCATGCTTTTAACAATTTATACGTTTAGTAAGGTAATAGGAATGCTTCAATACCATTCTCTAATCGGGTTAAATATATTAAAATGAAACGATTTTATTTTTTTGAGATTGGAAATTTTCATTAGAAATCGATATTCTAGGCGTGAAATGAAAATTATATTCCATTGTCTCAAGTCAAGTGTATAAGCAAATATTTTGAATTTTAAAAAATGAACACTATTTGCGATATTAAATAAATTCATCTCTGCCATTGTTCATGCCTAACAAAAAGAAAACCCCTTAATTGAGTCGAATGTTTTAATAATTCTAAATATATCGAAGTGTACTAATCTGATGAAGTTTAGGTATTTCCTAATTATTATGGCTGAATTCAAATCCTTCCTCTCAAAGTTAATCAAACACATTTTTTTCTTGGCAATTTCAATTTACTTTGTTTGTTTCTTTTCGATTACGAGGTAGAACTGATGGTTCTCTTCTTGTTTTGTTAACCCTGATATGCACGTTTTTGTGAATTTTTTTTATTATATTTATAGTATTAACTGTTGTTAACTACATATTTTCAGTGTCTTCTAATATAAAAACAAAAGTACATTCAACTATTCTAATTAACATGTTGGGTTCGTTTTAAGAAGACAAACATTATCAAATTGCTAATACACAATTTTTTGGTAATTTTTTTATTCGTTATGTTTTTTGTTTTGCTTTCATAAATCATAGACTAATTCACAGTTTCTTCGAATTTATTAACTTTCTTAAATCAATCTTTGATATATATATATATATGAATGATAGAAATTTAATTTCTACAATCGTTCATGTTCGGTTAATCTTTTATCTATTTACCACAAGATAACACGTAAGGGCATAAAGAGACGAAGATGATAAATGTTTTTATTTCACCATTAACATCTTTGAGGTTTAAGTCTTAACCGTATTGGAATCATTGATATGTTGCATCAAGGCATTTTTGCTTGTCTATAGGATGTTTCAACTTGAATGTTATCTCTAAAGGGATATCGATTATTCATTTTTTTAATTCTGACAACAATAGAAATATTTTTACATCGATTGGTACGGATGAGACTTTGGAGGTTGAATAGATTCACAATTTTATATGAAAAAAATTTTGCAGCTTCATAAGTAGTTTTAAAGTTATGATTTTTACCATAACTCATTTTGTGACTGATATAGTGGCAACAATAATGAATTTATTTCAATACCTTGTTTGTGGTAAGAAGTCTTTTTAAATATGTGTTTACCTTTGAAACCTATTGCTAGATTCAAAAGGTATAATTGACGCTCAAGGACAAAAGTTCATGGATTTATTTATGTTAAATTCCTTCACATTCAGATACAGTTATATATGTAATTTTTCATGTAAGTCTTTTTGTCTTTTACTCAAGTATTTAAAGATTTAATCTTGATAGTACATAGAAGATATTAACAATATGAAGCAAAAATTTTGACTTCCCGGGGTTAAACGACACCTTTTTTTCAACTATATCATCACATAAACAATTAATCAGAGGAAGTACCAATGCCGAGGTGGCTAGGTTTCTCTGATCAGCAGAAAAGATTGGAATGTTTTTATTGAATGAAAATATGACACAACATGAAAAATGTGGTTTACCCTTTGAAATGCTGCCGAAGAGATCTAGATCGATGAAAAGGATTGAACGAGAGAGCGTCTTTATTCCGAAATTTTCTTTGAAAAAGGCTATGATAGATTTTCCTCATCCATTATAGGCAAAAAACCAATCAGTACTTTTCCCACGAATGTTTTGTAAAAAGTCATTTTTCAAATGCTAAAATTTTATTTTCATACTGCTCAAAAAACATGGATCCTGGTGAACAAGACAATGAGTCAGGAATACATTTTATTTTATCATCGTTGCTTTAAATTTATAAGCCCATTTAGTCAAAGTACCTCTGATTTCATGAGAGGAGTTCGAAAGCTTTTTAAGCATTATGATCCGTTAACAATGTAAATCATTTGGCATACATGTAGTTTCTGAATTTTCTAGTCGACCAAACTATTCACTAAAGTTATCAATTTTTGAATATTTTCTGAGTTGAAATTAATAACTAACTAACTAACGCAAGTTTGACGTAAATACCTTTCCTATTTTAACATTGGAATTAACAAACATCCTTGTCAGAGGCGTCATCTATTATATAAATTCGAAACGTATTTCCAGAACTCAGAGGGAGAATTTAACAGCGAATGTACAAGTTTTTACATGATTTATCGCATCTTATCAGGTTGCATGAAATTTCTTTTCCAACATTTTTTTTGAAAGGATCTTCGGGGTGAGAGAAATTATCTATAAAACTACCCAAACTATTAGCTGAACAAAAAAGAAAATAAAGTTTCGGCATCATTTAGTTTTTCAAACTTGAAAATCGCTTCAAAGTTACAATTTTAACCATTTCGAGTTTTAAGAACTTTTAAATCTATGAAATATCATTTCACAAAGCTGGAATCGACATTTAAACTTTTTGATCACTTTTCGAAGATAATAATGAGTTTTTCAATTGAATCAGCACTCAATCAAATTTTAGCAAAATAATATATGCAACAATCAATTCCGTGTATTATTCTAGCCGCCAGAAAAATTTTGGCGCATTTTTAAGACAGAAAAAGATGATATTTAATTTGTATGTGGGCATATCATTTCAAAGGAGAAAGGCCGCTTTACAATAAGAACTCTCTTCAAGAGAAAACTGTTAGAAACTAGAATTTTATCCAAATTAATATAACAACTTTCACATGACATCAGATTCGAAAATAAAAAAATATGTGGGAGACTATTTTCGTCTCTTTTTGTCAAGTTTTTTGAATTTCCTTAAATGAACACAAAGTCAGAAAGATCAAGATTTTTTTACTCTTTAATCGGTTTATTACCATGGACTAATGCTGGGATTTTTCAGTCGTTTATTGGTTAAACTTTAAAGGTGGAACTTGGTGCGGTTAGAAGTTGTTTTAACAGGCGTATTCGATGTTGTTTTCAATATGTTTGACCGCGTCAGCAAATGAAGTACCACTTTGAGATTAAGAGAAAACAGATGAACTAGATGCCAATATATCAACGATTAACACCTTGAACTTGGCTGTAAAGTGAGCGAGGTCATTGTTAAATTTAACATTCAGCATCGAAATTTGGGAATGAAAGTTTATTTCACGAGATAAGATCGATTTTAATTTTAAATGGATTATGAAAATCTCTCACTATAATCATGTCCTACTTAGACTTGTTGACAGTGTCAAAAGTATGCCGAAAATTATGCTTCCTTGTCTTGAAATCAAGCATAACTTGTGACTATGGATAAGTTAATTCTCAACAAGCAAGCTATAAGCTCATTTTTAAAGGTCTTTTTATCATATTTACAGAAAATAGACAATCAATTTTGTCAGTTAGAGCTGTTGTTTTTGAAGAATTTTAACAGAAATACCTTCATTATCGTAATGAAAATCTGAAACCTCGACAAAATTTTCGATAATAGAGATGCGAATTTATTTTACCAACCACTTCCGAATTCGAAAGAATGACTACCCTTAATCCTGAGTTTTTAACAGGTTTTCTAAGCTTTGCAGTTATCAATCAAGTGATTATCAAGGCTATATTTCTCCCACTTATTTCCCAATGTTATTTTTTCGAAGGGTGTGACCAGTTAAGATTTCTCCAGCATTTTTATGATTTCATCGAATTTGAATATCTGCTATCGTTGATTTTTTAATCTAATTTTCTCATCTAAACCTTCACTTTTGTTGATTTTCTCTCGCGTCACAACGATGCAGACAGATTTTGGTTTCGAAACTTGACGAAGAATTATGCCTGGTGATATTCTTGCCTCATCAATTATCTTATCTAAAAATAAAATATAAAAACCGAAACACGTTTAAACTCTGCCATGAAGTGATTTCACGAGAATCTGTCTCAGAAAATATTCTTCATCATTTGTTTTAATAGTTTTTATTTTGAGACTTGGAGAGTTTTCTGATTCGAAAAAAACATCTTCTGGATCCTCTTCCGGCAAAATTTCTACCTCTTCGAATTCTCAGAATGAAAAAAGGAACGTTTTTGGAAATTTAAGGTTGAAGAATTCGATTAACTTTTCATTTTTCTGATGCATTCTTGCGCAACGAGCAGTATCTTTTTATTTATCAAAAACTCCGCCATTTACAAAGCAGGAATCTAGGAAACTAGTTTTTCTTTCAACCCGAGTTTAATCCTCCATATGTCGAATTAAGCCATCAAGTCATTCGTTTTAGCTTCATGTCTCAGAATATTAGGATTGAATGAGATAATTCTCACAAAAAATTTCATCAATTACTTCATGTTAATCTCAACTAGTCTACGCGTGCCCTAATTAGTCCCCACAAACTGCAGGACACATATTTTCACAAATGTAGATTTCTTAACAAAAAGACAACCTCGGCAAAATAAAAAAATTATAATACCCATGATAGCTCTGGGATGATTAGATCCTTTCATGCATACTTTTGTTGAAACTGAAAAAACCGCTGCTGTCATGGTAACAACATATTATGAATTAGACAACTTGGCCGCATTCGAATGTAAAAATTTTTGAGTTTGGGTGCTGAAATAATTTTTTGAATTTGAACATCATAAAGATTCCCTTGATGAAAACAAAAATACTTCTACAAAAACTTAACTGATAAAAAAAATAAATTTATCATTTCAAAATTCATTATCGTGCATAATAAATGAAAGTTAAAGACAATATAACACGAACTATTGATGTTTCTGAGATATTGATGATTGATATCCGGGTAAGAATTTATTGCTTATTTACAAAATTATATTTTCCCCATTTTTATCAGACAAAATTTGGCCTCTGAATAATCAATATACTTTTAAATGGGAATTATATTTTTTTTAATCTTTACCCATTATACATCTTTCAGACAATTTTTTTATGTCGCAAAAGCAAACACCTTTGTTAACGATGAATAATTTATGCCCATTTATACAAATGAGCAGAATTGTTGAATAATACCTGCTTCATGGAACGAATGAAACAATCGAAGTCCAAGATAACAATTAACGACGAAAGATTGAATAAAATATCCTTAACATGATGAGTCTCTGTGTGAAATTGAGCGACACTAAAAAGTGTCTTTCATACACCCTCTCAAGTCGCGAGTTTCACCGAACTTCAACACTTTTTTTCGTTTTTGAAATATCTGGAGAACGGATACCTGGCAAACATAAACCAAGAATGAATCAAACACCGAATTAGTATATACAAGACTTAATATTGGTGCATACCAAATTGGAAGACTCAGGTCTAAAAATAGTGTTAAATTTATGAAAAGAAGTGAACTTCAACTATATTTGATTAAAATCTTAATTAAGAATCAAATTGATTCAAGAGAAAATATTAATATTATAAATAGTAAAATTTACAAGGAAAAATCAGCTTTTGGTATATGTTGATCTACAACTACATAAAACGTTCCTCCCTTAAACAATTCATCCAATCTATGTAAGCCATAAAATGATCTTGTTGCGGGCGATTATAATTTATTTCAAAGCATAATGAGTTAAAAAATGCATCAGTTCGTGTCAATATGGTGTTGATAACATGATTCAGATATTTAGATCCAACCAGAATATTTTCAAGTTGGCAGCGAATTACTTTATAATAGTTCACCATCATCTCCGTAATTACAGAATAAAGAAGATATATAGTTAATCGATCATTGACTGACTTCAAGAACGTTTGGTAAATGTACTATTTCAAAAAATTATAATACAAAAAAAATTTTCCCCACGATAGATTTGAATTGAGAGAAGGTATAAATATGATTTTTAGTCCTGATTTTTATCAAAAATGAATGTATCGCAGTCAGTATTCTGATCTTATCTGATGGGTTACTGAGTTTTAAAGATTCAAGTACAGATATATTCCGTGTACCATCACGTATCCAAACAAATACATATCGTGTATTTCTACATAAAATTCCGTTGATACGATCAGAAATTCTCAACTAAATTCACATACGCTTGAATGAGAGAATTTTTCTATTTTAGTGAAATAAATACATATAAATAACCAATAGTCGCATTTTCTACCACGCCTTGAACAATATTCACTGTTGAAAGGTACAGCTTATCAAATACGTTTGATTCGAAATTTAAATCTGCTAAAACGCCTAAAATACCGTCTTTATAATTAACCCAGGTGATAAAATTCAAAATTTTATGAGCAAGCGCAATCATCGCGGCGTGATTAGCCACTAAAGTGTATGAGCTCGTTTCTATGTCTTGTCTTGAGAGCAGTGGTGTTTCTTCGTGAGACAAATGTCTAACCTTTTTGAATTGGGCTTCTATAGTGTGATGTGGTAATACTTAACATCTCAGAAAAATTTATTATTTCCACCTCATCTCGAAACAAATAAATACCGTTTTGTGTGGAAAATTCGAAAAAACGTTTAATACTTCGATACAGAACACTGCATATTGGTGAATGAAATCCGAATAGAGCCCTGAATATCGCCATATAAGTTGCATGAAGTTCACTGCTGGCGAAATGAAAAATTGAATTGATTTCCTTTGTTTTTCATAACAATTTGAGTTGAAAGATATGTTTTTAACAATGCCAATAATTCCATGTAAAATAGTTTTTTGACTGAGTGCAAAATCTTCTTGGTGCTGTTTGATATCTTTAAGATAGGTCACTTTAAGAATATCGTTAAATTGTTGAAATTTGAGGAATCGTCCAAGCTTAAATGATTTTTTATTTTTTTACTTTGTGAAATAGTAATTCGCGATCGATTTCACTCGGCAAGTATCCGGCAGAAATGAATATTAATCCAGTCAAGTCGCTGATCAAATGAATAGAGTTTGTTTTTGCTAAATTAAGAACATTATGCAAGGATTCGAATAAATTTTTGTTGAAATTTGTGACAAAATCTACCTCGTTCCTATGATTAGCAGTGAATATTACATCAACAAACACATATGAAACCTGAAAACGTTTTTTATAATTTTGACACAGTGTGAATATTTATACTGGTCGATCTCAAGGTAGTGGTTCATGAAATTGAGGCAAGTTTCGATAATGGTCTTGCAGAATGTCGATCGATGGGTGTTCACCATGACTAAAGTTTTGTCGCGTTTTGATCCAGAAATTGCCAAAGGTAAGTCAAACGTATTCAAATCAGATATTTTAGTTATTTTGCAAAGGTATTTTAAAAAAATATTTACAGATGAAGCAACTATTGTGCAGCTTTTGTTGTTCTTGTATAATCGAAAGAGAAATTGGCCAAATGCGAAAAGTATCATGTAAACCCCCGTTATTGGATTGACGTAAAGACGAAAAACTGTATTTGGGAAACTTTTATCTGGCGCTTTCATCCAAAGTATGAATTCGTCCAAGAATATTTTTGATTCATCTGGAGAATCGGGCAAAGATCGAAAGTAGAACCCCACTCTGTGGTCAGCGTCGTCAGAGAAATTGTTCATCAAAACTTTTGAAGCCAGATTCATCAAAAATGTAGAATTTTCCAATAGATCAACAAAAATATCTGCTATATATGAAAAACACGAACCGTTCTTTATTGTATGGTTAGATGTACTTGTCTCGTTGATACACGAAAAGGAGTAGAGACTCTGACAGGCTGAAGTCATTTTTTCATACAGGACGCTGAAGAATACATCGTTTGAGTGATTTTCGTATATATGATCCTTCATCTTTTCACGTTCGCTTTTCGGATTAATTAGCCTTTGCATTATTTGAATTGATCCACATCCTCTGGTTCTTTTCCCTAGTGGTTCAATCAATATCGACTCAAAAAAGTCCTTGTAAATATCGCGAACAAATCCGATGATGTGGTTTAAATCATCGGTCGAGTCAATCTCCAGAAATGTATTTGCCAGAATGAACACATCGTGTATCAACTTCATGAAAATTATTGTCGCTTTCAAAAGCGTCTTGTTTTCGAACTGGGATTCCACCATTTTTGACATTAGTTCCTTGAATAACTTTTTTATGGCATGTCGATAATGAAGAACTGTAAACATTTTAAGGAACCTCGATTCAGTTTTATCGTAAAAAATTGGCGTCGAATGAAATCGATGTAGTGTTAGCACACAATATAGGAGCGACTTTGGCTTAAAGTTGTGTGAATATCTTAATAATTGGGCTGAGGATACTTTTCGATAATTTCGGCTACTCTTAGCGAGAAAATCTTGATAAAAACATGCGCATCTTCAAAATTTTTTTCGTACTTCACTTGAAGTGTTCCCATTTGACTTATGCAACAGAATAGCAGAAGTTCTGTGAACATATTTGGAGCGCCATTTTTAAAAATCTATCATGTATAAGCAATACTCTGAATAAAATCTGAGGAATATCGAGTCTAAAGATAATGTTTGTCCAGGAAAATGGAGGCGAGAACGAACGAAAAAAGTTAGTGGTAATAATCTTGGAAAATTTTTCTTTTAAACGAACTTACATACCTCCAATACTTCCACAAAAATCACACCTTAAACACTTCAGAAGTATCAATAGTAGTTCTTCTCTCACACAAAACGTGTTGGTATTCAGTTCGACCCTTTCATTCTTGAAGGTATTAAGTTTTTTAGTGATTATTCTAACAATTTTTAGCATCTCAACGTCTTGGAATCGTTTGCGAATTCGAGTAATTTGTTCGTTTGACAAAACTGAATGGCCGACCGCGTCGTTAATATAGCTTTTGACGATTTCTTTCAGAAACAACGCAGCGGTCATTACCTGGGCAAACAACTATACTACTTTGTTTGTGGGTGAGTTCAAATATGTCTCTATGTTCTGCAATTTTTATTAAGAAAATCGCTAGCTTTCCGTGTCGCCGACTTTTAAGAGTTTTGAAACTATGATGCAGTAATATTCCTTTGTTTTATTACTCAAGAATTCACTCATTTTAAGGATGAACTTACAAAGAGGTGTTTTCTAACATCCCGAGCTTGAATTCAAGGTATCCATAGAACTCCATTTTGTTTTCTCGGAGAATTTTGAGCGATTTTTTGTTAAGTGTTTTAAGAGTCTTGGCAAAAATAATGTCAGACTTCATGTTCGCTTAAAATTTACTGAAAAGATTACTCATCGCCTGCATGAGGACGCTTTCGGGAATTTCCATCTTTAACGATTCTCTTAGCATGTACAGTTCGTTTATTTCCTCCTCAGATTTATTTGCTTTTTTCTTCAGAGACTGAATAAAAGTCGCTTTTTACATTATACGACTCCCAAAGACATTCATAAGTTTTGGACGGCCTCTTGAAGCATTAATTTCAACTACGTATCGTTTTTATGCTATATTAAACAATTTACTATATATCATCAGAAGAGTAAATAATTTCAGATATTTGGAACTTGTAATACTTTTGGCAAACATATAAATCAAACAGACTAATTATAATGACAAAAACACAGCATAATTTTTAATATTAAAATTTTCACAGAACCGCGGTTTTATTTCATTTTACGTCCGGAATCAAAAATTCTGTTTTTCTCTCAGTTTCAGCAAGAAAACAATTTTTCATAAAACCGCTTCATATTTATCACAGATAAGGCACTTATAAATAAATGTCCCAAATACTAGTTTGGTGGAATGCTCTAAGGAGATTCGTCCATATAGATCTTTGTCAAACTTTTATGAAGGAAATATACAAAGGGCCTTTTTTGTTTGTTTTAACATTTTGACAAATTAAAACACAGTTGTGTGATTGACGATAATGATTAGCTGATATTAATATCTCGCCAATGTGGGCCGCCTCAAAAAAGCCAGTTGTCTCTCTCGGAAAATTTAAATGATTCATGATTAAAATTTAGTATTTTTATTTTTAAGCTTAGAGTTAAAATCTATTTAAAAACATTTTCATTATTTATCAGGAAGTCTTAAATCATAAAATAAAAATGTTTTTTATATCAACGATAAATAATTTTTTTTGCAAATGGAATAATGAAAAAGGTAATATTACATTTAAAACATCACAGAATGAGATTTTATATTTAGTAATAATTCCATCATACAAAATTAAACCGCTTTTGATTCAAAACAAAAAATTGTAAAAATTTTAACACGGGGTTCACTCATTCTACCAAAAATTTTGCATTTTTTGAAATACAAAAATTTTCAATGAGATTCAAACATTTATTTTACGCAGATGCTTAATTAAGGCAATCAATGGCCTTATTTCTTACCCGAATTAATTTTTTAAAGATTTAAAAGTTTAAAATTAAATTATTTCTAAAAAGTTTACCACAACTGTAGACTTAATTATATTTTCCCACTTTCTCGATCTCTTTTAAGCTTAAAAAAGGCCGTCTTTCGGCGTTACGCGAGTTTAAAATAATCTATCGTATGGATCCAGCGCTTAGAATTTCATTAAATATAGATCAGAGACAAATGATATTTGAGCGTTGAGAAACTAGAGGTTAAATTGAAGGTTCTTGATTATCATGAGTATAAAATGAATAATTTCATTTGCTGAGAGTTTAGATTCACCAATGACTCGATCGTAGAATGTGATGGGAAACTAATATTTATCTTTATTTACTTCTAATATTTTTGAACCTTCCCGTAGTGCTTTTATAATGATATCAACTTGAAAGTTGAAATTATTTGAGGTTGAATGTTCAAATCTTCTCAATATCGACTTTTTGTAAATTCTAAACATGCAAATAGGAGAAACCTATAACTTCCGGTGAAGTCGTAAATCTTCGTTGTGAATAAAATTCTACAGATAGTATTGGCTGTTTTACTATTTTTTATGATTAACTTACCTTATGAGTCTTCTCTTGAAGCTCCATCCTACGACTCTCCCACCTTCTACATATCGCGAACCTAAAACGATATCTGTACGATGAACACGCTGGAAACTAATTCATAAATTTAATCACTTAATCATCTCGCAGAGGCTTTCAGGCTATGTTTATTATTACGAATACCGAATGAGATAGATCAGTGTCCATAGTAATTACAAAATCCCCACGTGAAAAATTAAATCCAGTAACGTATGCACTCCCTTATTTCGTTAAATATAAATCAAAGGTAATTTCCCACTCAAGCCGTCAAATTAGTGAAATTGAAAACATCATCAACTCACTCGCATGCTCAAAATATTTAGAAAATATGAGTATTATGGAGAATTGGAAATTAGTGAAGCGAAGAGATACGAATGGACGACTCTTCGAAATATTCACGAGTAAACCTGTCGTAACAGTTGTAGGAATGAAAAAATTTTTTTAATTTTTGATTAGAATTTAAAAAAATTAAAAACCAAACATTTTTTTTTCATTTTATGATATATCTTAGTATACTTTGATGGTCTAAAATTTAATATGGTATTAATGATTGAAAAAAACTGTATTTGAAAATTGTGGCCGTACAACACTGCCAACTCACTCATAGAAACCGTAAAAGCTGCAGAGTTCAAATAAAAATTGAGTTTGTTTTTAATGGGACCCATTTATCCATAAACTTACTCATGAAGTTAGTCGAGTAATATTAGTTGATAAAAATCCCCGTAATGTTAGATATTATTAATCTTGGTTTTTGGTTCAATTTAAATATTAACAAGCCAAAGCTTTGCATATTTTATTTTAAGACACCCTATACATTAGCATTACTTCGAAGTAGGACGTTCTTTTAAGTATATTCTTTTGAAATCCTACTTGTGTTTACCTTTTTAAATTTTTTTTAAATTCAAAATCGTTGGCTAGAAACTAATTTTTAGAACGAATTTTGTCTGGTTATTCTCAAATATTGCTTGAATTTAAGCTTGTCAGGGCTTGAGAACCAACCTGAAATGACGTTTATATATCCTATATTTCTATCATACACAGTTTATCGATTCTCTTGATCGCTAAATCAAGTTAAATATTTTTACATGCGTAGTGAACCATTAACTGCGGAAACGCCATTTTTAAAGTGAGGCAAAAAATTATTGGTCTCAATAAAAATATTCAAAATTATGCTTAGGTGCTCTTTTTAATCAAACCATCATCATAATCAGTAAAGCGCAATTGCCATACCATCAAGAAAAATAAGGATTATATAACGATAAAGAACCTTTTTATGAGATGAATCGACTAAACAGTTTTTAAACAATAATTTTTTCAAAAATAGATAAATTTTTAAAAATTGATTCCCAAACTGATAATTGTTGGTTGAACATAATAAAATATATATATTGCGTCGTCGTTATTATGCGATTTCTGGGAATTACCTACAGCGTAATTTTTTTATCTAACGAACTTCCGGTTAGCATTATGTTCATGACATAAGATAAAAAAGAGTTTTCATTTTAAAGCGATTTGAAATATGATAAAATATATATAGTTAAGCTCACTTATTTTATAAGTTCTGCAGGAAATTTATTGAATTTATAAAATTTGGAAAAAAATACGTTGGCATGACTTTTCAAAAGTACCGCGAAATTTTGAAAGATTTATACATGGAAATATACAAAAGTTTAAACTTTCCCAATTTTGAAACAAAAGACTGTTTAAACTTTTGGTAAAAGTATACTCCAGCAAATTTGACGGTTATTTTTTAATCTTAATAGGGATAGAGGAGTTTAAGCGATTTTATATTTTCCAAATATCTCATTATTCTTTTCAAATTTTGTTTGGCAGAGTGAGAACAGTCGTTATTGATTAATGTTGTGTTGAGTTAAAGATAAACTTGTGTCATTTATCCGAATAGCTGGAATTTTAACTCGCAATTGATAAATTTAGATTTTCGGCAACGTTAAAGATTAGTATTTTACCTAGACCCAGTTTTTCAGTTCTTTTAACAACGTTCTAATTGTTTTAAATCAGAGATACAATGTCAAAGATGTACATATCTTTCATTCTCAACATTGCTTCGTGTGTTTTGTCAGGACTGTTATCATCAATCAGAATGATTTCAAATTTAACATCACTGCATTAAATTGAGAAATTACCATTGGATTAAGGCATTTATAATCATGGGTATTAATATCTGGATGTTTGTTCTTTCATTAAATGTTGGTAATATTAACGAATATATGCTCATATTTCATCCTGGCAACATAGCAACAGAATTTTAACAACAATATTAGAAAAGGTTTAACAGTAATATTCTTAACGAGTTTCACAGCCTGGTTTAGAAATCAGCTTCGAAGAGAAGAACGACCCATTTATTGTTTATACTTATACACAAGACGAGAGCTCAAAATTCAAAAATCTTTAAAATAAACAGTTTTAAATATTTAAACATTCAATATGTAAAAACATAAAAATATCTTATAACTTTCATTGAAAACGAAATTCCCATATCTCGAATGTCGTCATTTGTCAAAACTATTATTTAGTTATTTTTCGCGATTCGATAAACTCTACTCGTTTTTATTGCCCCAAAATTGCATATGCGCTTTTCCTCCTTTTAATCGTATCAGAATGAAAAATTTTTTACAGGTTATAGTGTATTTAATTGCGCCTGAATTCGTAACTTATCAGGAAAAATCGTACTCGTCCGTGTTAAATTAGTAATAATTCAGATTTTTATTATTTGTTTAAAAATATCTTCATGTCACGAAAAAATTCTTTGATAAAGTCCTTATGGAATGTTGTATGAAAATATTTTTGTTTCAGGTCAACAGTGTGCATCTTCGCGTTCGTTTATATAACACCATAAATTTGAAGTAAAAACACAATTGAAAATCAACAAAAAAATCATCATAAATACTTAATCTTTAAATTTTATTTGTTTTAGCATAATATTTCTCTTTAAACATCTGAATTTTTCTAAAGCACGTATAAAGGTGTATTGCTGTGTTTTACTTGAGAAAATTTGTACAACTTTCAGAAATCCAAAAACAGTCTGATCACATGTCTCGAAATTTAAAACAAAAAGGTCATATTAAGTGTTTTAATATTATGAATAGACAGAAAACTAAGGTTAATGGAAGTATGTTTTTATCTCTTATATAATGCTTATTTTTTATAATATTTTTAGAATGTCAATCATGCGTCTATGATATTGGGCAATGTGGATAAAATATACTTTTGCGCATATCATTTCATTGTTTGACCGATTAACTGCGGGAAATAATTTTCAAATTTTATTATGATTGAATTAGACACAGTCCTATGTTTTGTGATTTATGTAAATTATGGATAATATGACCATTCTCTTAAAATCTATAAATATGAATACAATATACAAAGATTTTACTTTCTCGCGATGCAAAAATTATTTTCTCAATGCATATGGACTGAAATTTTTTCACTGTTTTCTTTTTGTCAAATTGATACAATTTATGTTATCTGCAAATGTGTTTCAACGCTGCTATTATAAAATTAAAATCTAACCATTGTAATGCCTTGAGTTAAATTTATGTTTTAATGTTATTTCTTAGATTAAAAAAGATTCTGCTGACAGTAAATCCAACTTTGATTGAGGTCGCTTCTATTCGGAACTACAGATAATGGCACTCTCATAAATTGAAATTTCAAAAATAAACGTTTTCAAACGAAATAAAGCCGATGATATTCAACTTGATTGCGTCAACTTCAAATAGTTCAAATATTTTTGGATAATCGAAATTTTTATTTAACCCTATTTATGACCTGACTTCATGAAATATGTGGCTTCTTCAATTGTGAATACCAATGAAAAAACTGTTGGAATAAATGATGTCTCGCGTAGCGACCCGACACAGCCAGATTCAGATTTTATTTTGGTTAGCATACTTTATCATGTGTGTTATTACATTTTAAAAGTTATTTAGTTCACTAAATTTATCACACAACAACAATTTTTGATTCGCGACGGTTTAAACCTAACATCCTTTATCTGCAACATAGGTACCCGGGAGCAAATTTCATCTTTGAACGAATCGAATGAATCATCATACCGAGAGAAAAATCCGTAAGATTGTATTTTATAAACATAATGGTTAAAAATACCATTTAAATATGTCTGAACCCGACCAGAAGCATGAAAACGTAATTGAACAATCTAAAAATGTTAAAGTAGTCGAGTGTAAATCAGTTTATTGCTAATCTATTATTTTGACTTCTTAGTATTGATATCAAATTTAAAAAATGGTGTGAAATATTTGAGTCGTTATACATAGTTTTCTTTGAGGAAACAGAAAGAGAAGACTCGACAATATTATCTAACATTGAAAGAATCTTCTTGTTGATAAATTCTGAAATTTTATTTTTGACAATAAAATCTTGGATCAATTGAACGACCATCCCTTTGTAAAATTTCAAAACGTGAAGAAAAGTATTGCAAAAATAATCAAGCAAATCGAGTGAAATTGGTTCTTTGGTCATTGTTTCGAACATAACCTCGACGATTTGACTAATTAAATCCGGATATCGGTCAGAATTATACATTGATTGAACTTGATTGAGTGAGTTTATGAGTTTGCTGGTGGATTCGAAGAGATGGATTTTTCTCTCTACGCAGTCGCATTTCATTCCTAAAGAGATGTATTTCAACATAAAATAGATATCTGATTTGTTTATTTCGGCTATTTTAGTTGAGAATTGGGAACAGAATTCAGAGAGGGCATCGAATATATCACTGTTAAATTTTGGTATCATAAAATAATCCTCTCGAGAATGAACTAAAAGGCTAAATATGATATTTTTTGAAACAAAAAATATCTTTTCAAAAGTTGCTGTTCCGTCACTTCTAGATCGGTTAAATTTAACGGAATCGGCAATGTGAACTATGGTAATGCAAAAGGAAGTCAGAGATCGAAAGACCTTTATAATTTGTTGAATTTCATGCTGCTCGTAGTCACGATCAGCCAACGGAATACGATTTTTAGTGTATATAAAATATGTATTAGAAACTAACTCCATCAATTCAAGGTGTTGTATGACGTTTACGTTTTCTGGGGAATAATATTTGAATTTTTCAAAAAACATTTTGTTCACTTTGATATATTTCAAAGTAATTTGGTTATGTTTTCCACCTTTAATGATGATACTTGCAAACATCTTGTGAAAGTGTTCAAATAGATTACCTAACAGAAGTGGATACTTTGACTCGATGTGTTTGGGCACATTAAATTTCAAAAAGGCGCCCTCTATCATTCCAAGATTGAATAACCAGGCCTTTTCGGGTGAGTCCTCTCCGGTTGTTTGGAAACCAGTGGGAGGGAAGTTATTTGAATCCTTTAAAATTTTAGGTTCAAAGGCCGAGACCAGGTTGAGAGCAAGTTTCTCATATCCGTCCTTGATTCTACAAAAGACAGACTTTGTATGAAGGCACCAACGACATTTCGAGCGAAAGGTGAACTGACGTTATGCCAACTGTCGATAACATTCACCAATAAATCGAGGAATTTCTTCGGTGTGTCATATGTCCATTTTGAATCAAACAAACAATGTTTGTGGGCAGATTCTAGCACTCTCCTCATTGTTAACGCGACTTTGTCATTTAGCACTGTATTGTAATGAGAAAGATTGAACAGAAGCAATAATTTTTCGAAAATAATAGAAGTAACAAAGTCTCGATCTCGATCTTGAATGAAATTAACAAAGCGATCCATTTCATTTAACAAGATTTGGCCGTCTTTATAGTTTATAATTGTGATTTTTTCAAAATATAAAGGAAAATAAAACAAAAAATCTAAAATTTTAACCAGAGTGGTGGATATCTCTTCTGTCATATTGCAACAAGTCACATGTTGGATAATGAACTTCCAAATAATAAGTATAAGAACAAAAAATTGCACATGGCCGTTTGTGGAAGGGCAAGCTTGAGATGCGAAATTTGGTATCTGGTTAAAGTTCTTGCTCTGGTACCACTTGAAGTAGCACGTAAGGTATGTGTTTGTGTCAGTTACCGATGTTATAACATTGTCCATGTAAACGACGCCGTAATACATGAAGCAATCTGAGCTTTTGTCAATAAGGCTGTTGATAAACAGGTCAGTTATTCGTCGAATGTTGAATAAAACGCAAGATACAGAGTAGCCGTTTGGATTATTGTTGAAAAATATATCAAAAACCTGACCTAAAATCCCGTTTAACTTTTCGGATAAATACTTTGATAGGGAAGGAATCAAGGTGTAGGCAGATTCGTCGATCCATAACTCGGACGAGTCGATGTCTCCTGAGCTATTTAAGAATGCTGAAAGACCTGCATTCATTGGATAACTCAAACGACCAGTTGGCTGTACCAAATCATTTTCAATCAGAAAATACCCAACCATTTCGAGATTTTTAAAGAAACTGCTAGAACCTTCAAGGTTATCGAGATTGAATCGGTATATAGATTCCCGCACGCTGTGAACAAATGAGAAAAATTCATTTGCAGCATCGACATATATATCATAATCGTCGTTTTGATTCATTGTTTCCCTGGCGATTGTATGGATAAGCTCCACAAAAACTTCGTGCTGTGCTAAGAGAGCTATCGAAGTCTTTGTGAAATTTTCATAGAACCTGTGCCTCATAGGAGACTCGATAAATCTCCTTGAAGCAGAACATGCGCACCAAATGGCCATCGCGCACTTACCCATGCACAATATCGGAACTAGGCGAGCGAAATTCATGATGAACCCATTGATGTGAAATCCGACATAATCAATATCGGAAATAGTCTCAAAACATATTGACGAATATTGTAAAAAAATTGATCTTATTACCTTAGAAAGAACTGATTCGTAATAGTAGTTTTGAAACAGGTAAAATATGAGGCTTCCGAGGTCTGATTGTTTCACCGCCATTATCCAAGTCTCAGGAGGCTCAAAATCGAACTGAGATTCCTGAAACCAAATATATTTAAAGTTGTTTTTCGTCACATTAAAGCGCCACGACATTATTAAATCTAGGCAATCTAAAAGTGTTTCTTTATATGTGGATAGCAAGACATCGTGAATATTACCATTTATGATGCGCGAATAAATAAGTTTAATCACCAGTTCAAAAAGTTCTAGTAAGTAGGTTGTTTCAAACTCTGTCCTGAAAATAATCATATCTTCGAATGTTATGTACACAAATGACGACTTCACCTCAGAATATTCGAGGATTATGGATTGCAAGAGGACCAAATAGGCCCACTCTAATACGACGTTTGAGCAAGACTCCTCAAGAGATTTTAAAGAAGAAATTAATGACTTTAAATATTGTCCAAAAAATATGACATGACCGCGTTTGAATATTCTAGCTATTAGATGGCAAAACCGCCTAAATATCGGCTTGAGGGACAAGTCGGAACCGATTATATTGAAAATTTCAAATAATTTCGAGATTAACTCATAAAAATTATCCACTGAGAAATTGTCCCACTCGCGCATCAAACTAGATTCCGCCAGAATAACTGATTGTAACAGGATGATCGGATTCTTCGATTTCGAAAGAGCCGAAAAGCTGATAAGGTAGGCCCGGTCTAGAGTCTGGTAACGCAAAGTCGGTCGTTGGCCACTTGAAAGTCATTAGAATTGAAATTCGCGATTGTACGAATCTAATTTCATTGTTAAAATTACGTCTAATTGAGCACAATCTTTTTCAAATTCGCTTAATAAAGATTCCATTGTAAGAATGGACCTAATTCTCGCGCCTGCTCCTTCTTCAAAATATTTAATTCAATCACTCAACTGGGGAAGGCGTATTCGAAACCCTTATAATCCAAAAATAAAATCGGCGAAGATTGCCGATTTTTGTAGTTTTTTATTGCATTAACTACGTCTTTGCGCTCATCGTTCCCACATCTCTAAAAAAAATAAAAGTTAAATGAGAAAATATCAAATGTAAAAATAAGTACTGGACAGCAATAGCTGCATTAAAAGATTCATCTTATGAATTTAAGAAAGATACTAAGCTTAAAATCCTCAAGAATGAAAATGACATTTGAGGATACAGAATAATTTTTTGTGTTACAATGTATTTTGAACCAGATACTTTGAGAGAAGTTTTCCTTTAATTCATGTTGATATATAAACCATGGCATATCATGAATTTATTAAAGTTTTTAACAAAGATTAATGTTATTATTTGCGATGCAAACGAATCTTTTCAGACAATACCGATGGTTTCAGCATTCGTATGGCGTCAAAATAAACCACAAGTTTATTTTGCGACAATTATTCCATAAAAGCTTATATAAAGTGCATAATTCTAAATTTATCTCAATTTTAACACAATGCAAAAATAATTCTGTTATTTATATTATTTGTGTTTTTAATTCAGTTGGCGTACCAAGCTAGAAGATTTGGATCAGTGGGTTGGGACCATATAACTTTTTGTCTGGAGTTGGTAAGATAACAAATTACTCTTGTAAAAATTCCATCCCCTCTCAAGGTGGTATTTAAGGGGAAAATTATAGTTTTGGATAATCTTCAATTAATTATATGCTATATTTTCTTGTTGAATATATTTTTATTTTGTTCAAGAAGAGTTATTTTGTGATTATATTAGATGTATTTCTCGCCAAATTCAACCAATTTTCAGAATGATCCTTTTTTTATATCGTTGAGAAAACTAAAAAGTGTGCATCAAACTATAATCTCTGAAATCAGGTAGCATTTAAACGATTTAATTTTTACATATAAACCTTCAATTTCTTTTTATTTTGCTGGATACGCATGATCGATTTAAAAGACAATAGTAAGCTCAACAATAGGACATGAAATCTCGTAAAGTTGTAAAGTATACAAATGTTTCAAAATGATGATAAAATCTTGATAACTCATGTTCGTTTATTCACGTGGTAATATGGAAGATGCTTGTTAAAATAGATGGGTGGTTCTTCTGTGCCAATTATAAATATACAAACAAAATTTTTTATAATTTTCATAAGAGATATTTACATATTTAACTTTCGAAAAATTTCTAACCTGGTTTAATTTAAGGAAAGTTAAATTTAATCTCGAGCAAAGTAATTTATACTTTCAGATAGGTTTAAGAGACAGAGTCATCTTCAAAGCGCTTCGTAACACGACTAAATATAAATTTATATTTTCATAAAAACCTTGTAATTTTTGAAATATGCGAAATTTATAAACAATAGTGTCCGTGTATTATGGTGGGATTAGAAACAAAAATACTATTTTTAATTTTTTTCCACGGATAATATTAAAGTTAAGCGAAAAATAATCAATCGTCACTAAAAATTAGTTTTTTGTTTAATGTGTCAGTTTACCTAAAGTTTTCCTTTGACAAAGAAAAGACTTTGAGATTGAATCATTTGAAATCCGGATATAATTTATTTTTTAATTAAAATGATTCAATGAATTCTCTTTGTAGCTTTTGAAAATATTCTATCCCTTAACTTACGCAACTGCCATAACATGCTCTGTTCAAAAAAGTTTCACATTTGGTGGATCGTTAACAAATAAGAAGTCTTTTTTATGCCTCAAATCAAATATTTTCAAACGTTTATTTTTCTGTTTTTAACCCTCAATAAAATTAAAAGTTTGATAATTCCTTCATGTAACTTGAATCATTTTGATGAAAAATGGAAATTCACATCCAAACATGGGGTCAATTTCAAACCATCTAAACTAAATTAGACTGATTTTTCCTCTAAAACAGAAGAGAAACTTTTCTACAGGAGTGCACATGTACTGATTCCTCGAAAAATTTATCTCACGTTTTGGTTATAAATATGGTGCTCGTACTAGAGTGAGCGATCAAAAAATAACAAAGCTAGCGCGGCTAAAATTGAGTTTTGGACCAAAAATAGTTTTTATATGAAATTTATTCAACACAGATTTAAATAATATTAAAATAGTGGTTTATGTGTCATTTTTAATGATCATTAGTAGTACCAATGGATTAATTGTTTGTATTTTAAATTCACGAAGTTGTACTCGCACTATCGCCGGATAAACAACTGCCGCCACTGACATGGTTTATAGTGAAGTAAAAATGCCAAAAAATCTTGAAAAAACATAACATAACTCTTTAGGATTGATAATAATCGGTTGAGTAAAAATTACGAAATCTTGATAGATTAATCACTTTATACTTTAATCTCAGTTAATTTTTATTTTTATATGCTTTTCAGCTCATTAAAAAGTATATTTCACGTTTTCTCATGCTCAATTTAAAACCATCTTCGAAAATATATTGGATGAATTTTTAAAACTTTCAGATACATGCTGTATCGAAGGCTTTATTTTTGAAAACGCGTTATTTTCAAGAAAATGAACTCCTTTTTCATCTTCCAATTTCATCTCTATAAAATCTGATTTTTGCCGAATTTCGTTTAAACTAAAAATAAAGCTGAAAATGAAATCAACCTCTCTGGTTCTTAATTTTAAAGCGTGTTACCAAAGTAGAGGTCACGAATTATTATGATAACCGTTTTTGACAAAACATCAAATTTTTACCCAGTTATTGCGAATAAACTGATTTAAATTATATTTATTTAAACTTAAATTTTGATTTTTTGTTGTTTACGTGCCCTTAGCCATTTTTTGAATGATGATATTCCTAAACGACCATTGGTATGATACTTAAATAAAAATTAAATTCAAAATCACGTGAGTAGAGATGATTCAATGAACACACTTCCGAATTCTACAGAGCTTCCTTCACTAAGGGAGCTTGGGTTTACTTACGAGTATCAAAAGCTATATATTATATCGTATATACCCACTTGGTAGATCTGAATGTATAGTATTATGCTTGTCATTTGATCTGAATTTCCGAATACATAAAGAACTTATATACATTAAAGAATTACAAAATAGTATCCTCAAGTTACTTTCAGATGGTCCTGAATATTATAAACGGGGGTCCATAACTTTTAAATTACTAGAATTTTTTGCTGTTTATACCATCTTTTCTTATTAAATTTTATTCTTGGGACTACTTCCAACAATCATCTAATGCTACGAAAGTTTTCTCCAACCGCTTATATTCCTAAAAAGAAAAATCCATAGTTAGGCGGGCGGCGTATTTATGATTATCAATTTTCTTTAGCCCATTATTTGAACATAATTCGAATCACTTTCTGCAAAAATTAAAAATATTCAAAAAATAATAATAAATTAGTGTAAAAGCTCAAGTTGTTCAAATTTATTTACCATGTTAAATGTTCTTTAACTTCATTAGGGTATGCTATTTTTATCCCTTGCCCAACCAAGAGTTAATTCTGATCAGGCGCATAACCTCTTAGGTAATTTAACACTCGAATTCACCAAGCATTGCCAGAATTTTTCATCTTTCGTTGATTAATCTCAAAATTTTATTACATTTTCAGGATTTTCATTTTATTTTAGTGTGATTTGAAAATTGTATGTTTTGCCTTTAACTGTAAAAAGAACAAAAGTGTTTTGTTATGATTTATAATTAATATATGCCAGAATCTTAATTATTCCATATATCATGACGAAAATGTTTCTTAATGGATCAGACGAGCCATAAAGTCGTGTTCGCATTGAACGAAAAATACAACGCAGATATTTATAACACATATAAGATCATACCGATTTGAAAGGTCGCTTTTAAACATGGATCGAGAATTTTCAAAACATATAGACAAATCTGAGTTGTAATCTATAAAAATAGGTAAGACTTAAATGTAAAAATAGTATTGCCAATTTGTTAGGTTAGGAATCCAAGACACGATTGTTAAAAAGTGAGTCGTTGGCATTATATTTCTGACGGTTGGTGTAAATAAGTTTTTGAAAAGAATATTTTCGTTGAATTTATTGAATCGTTGTACATTATTTTAGGTTAACTATACTCAGATATTTTATCAAAGTAAATTTTAATTACTTTGGAAACGATCCCAATCTGAACACCTCCAGTTTCCGATCTCTGAATGCGGTTTTTATCCTTAAAAAATTTAACCTAGCTTGACAAAAAATATCATTGGCAAATTTCTTTCGATAGAAAAGGGTTACTTTGAGCTCAAAGAAAAATGAACTGTAAATATTTCTGTTTAAGTTGAGCTTGGAGTGATTGGAACGCGATTCATTAAATATCACCTGATTAATAACAGTGCTGATGCGTGGTCAATTTTCTGTGGCCATTTTTTGAGTATGAAGTTGTTTGGTTTGAAAGGGTTGAGCAAGTAAAGTAATTTATTAGATCGACAAAATTGTGAAAATATGCTTATTATATCTTTTCATGTATTTCAGGGTTCGTGTTTCTTATTCCGTTGAAAAAGTAACACTAGGCGGTTAACTGATGAATTTCACCTTTTATGCCACCCATACATCATTTTTGATGAGTGATTATATTGTATCTATGCCATACTTTGATGTTGCACGTTAAAATTTCAATGAATATGAAATTTTTCATACTTTCCCAAAAGAATAAACTTAAAGACACGAATAACTAAAAAATAGTAAAATTAAGATTCAAATGGCGCGCATTTAAAATTGTACTCCAACGCGCATTCTCGAAATTTAGTCATGTTTTCTGAACTATAATTTTGCGTGCCACATATAAGACCCTAATATATCTGTGTATAACCAAAATTTTAATGCATGAAAGTATGATTATAATTATATTTTAATTTTACGGAGTGCCTAAATTCAATTTTTATTCGTTTTATGATGTTTGTAAGTCCTTTTGTGGCCGAAAACCACATAGATTCAACTATAATGACGGTAAAAGTAAAAAACAATAAAATTCCATCGAATTCATGTTTTTTATTTGTCTTATTTTAATTATTTCTTAAAAAGTTATATCCTATGGTGGTAATCAAAGTGTATGAAAACTCTGAGTTCAGCATAAGGTTTAAGCGCGATTTTCTGCATGGAATTTTGTGCTGTAAATAGTTATAATTCATTTTCCTTACTCGGCAAACCTAATTTTCAACAAATTTTCATATTATAATACAATTTTATGTGTGATGGAGCAAAAAAAGAATGGGCGCGTAGCTTGCGCGAATTCCTAAAATTTAATTGTTTTTATAATTAATTTGAGGATTATTTACAAAATCGTTGACACTAAATAATGACTAATATGGTATCGAATAAAATTTTTTTGCTATTATTGATATCAAGACCAAGTTAAAAATATCCACTTGAAGTATCACCATTTTTGTACTTGTAGCAGATTTTTTATCTTCGATTGCATTTAAAGAAGAAGCGAATAATGTTTCATGGCAACTATCAAAGGTAAGTCAGCCAAAAAACGTAAGATTGATTAAATTAAAAAGTTCAATCCATGACTGATGATCTCGGCTTTTAAGACAATAGATACCAGCACAAAGAATGTAAATAATAGTTTTCATAAACTTTTTAAAATAGAGAGTAGAATCTTTGATATCTTAATGACGTGTTCATCCACTCTCGGGGAATAAAAATTTTGTTTAAGAGTTCAATTTAAATAGAGACTGCAATTCGGGAGTGATTAAAATCTAATAGAGTCATTTTTAGGGATAAATTTGAAGAACAAATTTTTAAATATTACTGTTTTAATATTATTAGTTTAATTTTTTTTAAACGTGGCTTCACTTTTAATCATGATTATAAATTCATAAAATGTTATACAATACGGCTGGCCAGAAATTTTTCAAGTTATATGCGCTTGCGTGGTTTAATCGCATATCCTGCTACAAACATAAAAATTGTGGAAACTAAAGTGTTATAAACCAAATCATTATTTTTTCACATAGTGGTATAATTTCATTTTTAAAAATCAATCAAAATTCTGCGAAAGCATTGGTATTTGTGGAGTAGCATAACTAGCTGGCGTGATATATTATAACCTAAATGTTGTCGAGAGGTTAAATGAATGTGCCAACAATTACTCCGTGTCAAAATTTTATATAAAAGCCGAACTAGGGAGGACCGGCTTAACTATTTCTGTCTTGCTACATTTTGATACTCATATTTTTCTTCATAATGTATGAATACCACCAAGGATTTTGATGTTTCCACGGTTCTCATAAACTTCTTTAGCATGGTATGATAGGAAGAACGAGTATGAGTGTCAACATCATGAATTTGGTTATGCAACTCAAACAACAAGAACAAGATGTTATTAATATCTGAAAATTTATAACTATGCATAACACACTTATTCAGAAAAACATAACAAGCTTAACTGCTTTAATTTAACGTTATTCCATCCATTTTTACTGAAGATAATCCCAATGTGTCTAAATGTGATAAAACACTAGACCATAATTTAACTTTATAATTGACACTAGAAACCATAAAATGCCTTTTAGGATAAATAACCCTGATCACGAGTTTGGAACATCCAAAGAGATTATACAAGTCTGACATATTTCCCTAACCTTTTTACACACAAGCTAAAAACACTGAAAACAAAATATTTAAATAAAAAATGTTAAAAAAATAAAAAATATGACAATACATTTTAAATATTGAGCTGTAATTAGATAAACATAAAAATACATTAAACTCTTAAACCGATAAAGAACTCAACCAGAAAATTATCTGAAAACAAAGTAGAAAATAACAACCAGCAAATAATCAAAAATAAAATAGTATTACAAGATGTAAAAATATCAAAAAAACAAACGTGATAACATTAAATCACAAAAATTATTATTGGTTTAATTTTGTCTTTGAATACCACAACCAGGCATCGTTAATTAGCTTATATAATTGAAAAAACAAACCTTTTGATCATTTATCTTCAAGTTTGACTTGAGATAATTTGCGAACTTTGGCTGCGATTTTGGCAAAGTTTTCACAGTTGATAGAGCCTTCTTAACATCGCCAAGTTCCTAATATAATATGAAAAACAAAACTTTGAAAACTTTTTGGCCACCCTCATGCTTTTTCTATTGTTTAAAAGCTAATATAAACCTTCTCAGCTGAAAATCGAACTTTTTTATCCCCCTTGACCTTCTTAACGTCTTTAGACTTCATCACACCAGACTTTTTTATTTTCTTAGGTGAAAGAGAAACGTCTTCATCATCATCCGATTCAGATCCTAACATTAAGCAGAATCTCACCTTGTTCACCATTTTCGCTCTCTTCCTCATCAGATTCCTCATCCGAATCGTCATCACTTGACTCTGCTTCAACCTTTTTTGGCTTTTTAGTCACAAGATTGTTCTCCTTATCAATTTCACTGGATGTTTCGTGGGTACCATCAACGCTAGAATCCTCTGCCATTGATTCATCAATAGAAGAGCCATCCTCGTCATCATCATAAAAACCCCTCAGATGACTCCCGACAAGGTGTACGGGTCCAGAACCGGATACAAGGGTGAAAGTGGCAGAGTCTGTAAATCCAAGATTAAGGTTCACTGTCTCATGAAGCCCAATTTTTAAAGATGCGATCACGAAACGCATTTTTTGTTCATCATTCGAGCATGATACCTCAACCACGTTTCGATCATCCTCTTTTGCGTCAGCAGCAAGAGATGCCTGAATTATTAAGAGTATGAACCTGGCAAATGAAAAGTTTATGCTGCATCGATGGAATCTCATCAGTAGGATAAGTCCAATTATGAGATTTGTTTGTTGAATTTAATTCGCAACCTAAATTACAAATAAATTGACCCCAAAAGTCTTCAGATGCAACTGCCAAACTCATCACGCTAATATGTTATGCGCAAAATCTACATTTTAATAGCATGATTTTACATTGAGCGTGCTCGCCGAATTTTTATCTATTAATTTTTGTTAGTCTTAATTAGGATTAAGGTTGAAATAGGGATTTTAGCATTTCTGGCATTTCGCAAAATTTGGGGTATTATAAATCCCAAAAATAAATTTCAATTCAAAAATCGATTGAATTGGGAAATTTACAGAAATAAATAATGGAAGAATAACGAACTTACGTGATTAAACACGAAAGTAATGTATAATTTCAATTCAATAATCACGTGATCAAAAATTTTACCAATTTGTTCTGGGTTGGTTCGTTTTTTATGAATTGAAATAAATCAATTTAAAATCATTTAAGATATATTCTTTTTGGTAGATTAAAATGCTGCTCATGGTTGTGTCAGCTTATGGTCTTCAAAAATAGAAAGCTTTTTGTTTACAGCATTTTTATTTTGCATATAGTTGTTCCTTTATGAATCACATCTATTTTTAGATTGATATGGTGGTGTCACAAATTGATCCTACATTTTGGTTCAAAATTTGTAGTGGTCGACGGTTTTTCGCAAAAATCAACTTATTGAAATTATGGCTACCTGTGAGAAGATATTATGCTTCTTAATGTTAACCGCTTTTTACCGCTTAAAAGTTAATAAGATTAAAGAGAATATATAAATTTGCCATTTTTAATTCTTTACTTTATTTGTGTCAATTATTAACCTGGGAGATTTATTATTTGTTAGTTTCCAAAATATCAATATTCCCGAATATCTATTTATCGCATCCAGTAATTATTTTCCGTTTCACCCGTGCGTTTTATTTGGATTTGCAAGTAAAAATAATGATTAATTGTTACAAAATAATTAAAAATTTATGATTTCATTAGATTTTATCCTATAAGTTATATCCTTTTTCAGTAGAATTTGGTTATTTTTAAATATAGCTTTTAAAAATTTAACGATATTTCTGATTTTATTTTTAATTGCATTCCATTTGATATTATGTATTTTTCAAAATTTTTCTTAATCCATATTAAAACAGACTGGGAATGTTCACGACAATCATTCATCTATGGACTAATTCAAATCCGAAATGATGTTAAAAATCTCGACCAGGAATAAGTTAAAATTTCCCAGATGTATATATTTGCGAATATACGAAAAATAATTTTGTTTTCGTGAAAAATCTACTCCAGACAAAATTTAACATATGCGGGCGGGTGGCGCGCTTAGAAGATACTTTGAGTACTTTTATATCTTTTTAATTATGATGCATAAAGATAATCAGAGTTTCCTGTGACTGGTAAAAAATAAAAAAAGACTGATTTTTTATATTTAATCCTTGATGTCTTGTAAAATCGTATTGATACAATCATACCAATAATCGTGGGAAATTTTTTGTCTACAATCGTTTATTCGTCATCTTTGATCGATTGTTTTAGCAAAATATTGCAGCAAAAACGTGCAGGGATACTTGATTTAGTATTTTCACGTAAGTTATTCTTTCTTATCTTTGTGTAATCTTTAATGAAATTTATTTTTTTACAGAATTAACAGGTAACAAAATTGAAACCAATGATTGGCTCACAAGATTATTTTCATGTCTCATAGAAACTAACGATATAAAACACCCGATTCTCAAATATTTTTTGCTTTATTGTATTTTTTGAAAGTTTTCTTTAACATTTAAAAAATTATAACTAAAATTTCGTGAGACTATATTTTTACAAGATTGAATTCCAAAATCAATAAATGAATAACAATGTTATATTTCTAAGATTGATTTGACGATATAATTATGGTTTGAAGGTAAATGAAGAATAATCAGGCTGAAAAGCTTGTATCTCTTGTACATCTATAAAATAATATTCATGATTTTTTCTGAGGCACCCAGCTAGGATAATTATACTTCAATTTAAATTTTCATCAATGTCATACACATACATTAACATAAGCATAAAACAACCAGGTTTTAAAAATTCAATCGTTTCAACAGTGACTTAAATGTATTTGATTGTTATATAAAAAATTTTAACAGATTCTTAGTGGGGATATAGTATTGTTTGTGATTCGCGTCTGCGCGAATAAAATGATGTCTCGTGCAATTTTTAACATCAAATTGAGCTGAAGAATTTCATTCTTTTTTGTTTGGAAATAATAAATACAAACCTAATGGTTAGATTTAATAAATATTAACTGTGGGAAGAGTATTTTATCATTTGACTTGCGGGTGGTCTTTGTTAAGGAATTTATTCTCGAATTATGTCGAAATGCGCTAACTTTTCCATAAGGTAATCAGATTATTTTTATGAATCGTTTCTTTTGAGATAAAAATGTTTGAATGTTTTGTACTCTTTTGAGATTTATTTGATAGAATAAAATATATTCCAGAAATTATTTTGTACTTTAAAATGAAAATTTTTCTGAATGACAAAGCGTTAAGATATAGGTTTTTAAACGATTTATGCCGAAATAATTTCTTAGCTTTTCTAGAGAAGATTAAAAACAGGAAAATAAGCTAACGGCTTTTCCAGATCATTTATTTGATTGACCACTGTGATACTAAGTAGAAATATTTTATTTCATCGTCATGTTTCAGCCTTAGGGAACATCCTATTGGCGTATTTCTCGGTTGTTGTTCAGGCTACCAGTTCGGTATTTATGTCTTTGCGTGTGGAAACCAGTCACCATTTTTAAGCCCTTTTTTGATTTCTTTTGATGTGGGTTTCATACTTTCAATATCTTTTTCAAGAAAAGGACGTTATCCAGTTTAATTATTTAATTCGCTTGAAAATACTTGCTGTTTTTATTTTTTAAAATTCAAACAGAATACCCACTTTGAAACCCAATACACACTTGCCTTTTCTTTTGTATTTGTACCGTGAATCTTATTATTGTTCATATTTGGTTTGTTATGTTGTGAAAAATGCTAAAATTAAACATTATTTGTGATTCATGCTACCGAGACGGAGTTTGTCGATGTATATAATGCTTTAATCCGCCATTTTTTATGATTTTAGATTTCGTAAAATCAAAAATAAAGTTGTTCATTTTTGATAATTTTACTCTGGACCTAAAAATATGTTCAGGACTTATGAAGTAGATTTTATGTCGATTGTTCGAGTTTTTGCAGCATAGGTGTTTTCATATTTAAATAAAAACTTTTTTCCATTTTTTGAATGATATTTTCAGGAAATTTAAAACGGTTGAATACGAAGTATATTCATAACACCGGTTAATGTTTATGTTTAGAATTTATCAATTTTGTCTCGTGCCAACTGTGACTAATCCTAACTTTCAATCTTAGGATTCGGTACCAATCAGGTTGATTCGGAAAAATGGGTTTTCAGGTTTTATTCAAGAATATATAAGGGGTTTACTTTGTTATTTTAAATAGTCTGCTAACTTATGAATTTTTACCATGGTTCACAATCTGTATTTAGATCTGCCCATATGACTATAGTGTTTTGACGTTGATTTCATCACATCTTCACATAGACAACAGCTATTAATTTTGTATGAACAATCTTTCTAATACTATAAAAGAATTAGCTTTATTATGAAAACGCGTATTTTTTATGTTTTATTTCTGGTTCTAATTTGCCTTTTTAAGTTAAAAATCCTCACAATTTTTTAGTGTCAGTTTTTACGTTTCTGGAATATTTAAAGTTTTTTTATCAATGGCTGTTAGAACGAGATCGTATCGTGAGAGTACTATTTTTAATATTCGCATGTCTTCGTTCAACATTCACAGGTCTGTATTTATACGACTGTCAATTAATAAAGTAATCTTTAAATTGCTTAAATTTTGATGAAGAATTTAAAAATAAAAATAATTTGTTTTTGATCAATAAAGTTACATGTGCGACAAATTAATTAAATTAAAAATTATTCGTAATTTCAGACACATACTGCAGATAAGATAACATAAGTATCCTAGAAAGGATTAGAAATGATTAAAGTGAGGGTGTGAAAGATATTTACATAAGGTTATGTTTAGGGCAAGGGAAACCCAGAAAATTGAATGGACAGGCGAAAAAACAGATATAATCAATATCCAGGGACGATGATCAACAGAGAATTGTTAAAAAACAGTTGAACAATATTCGGTTTCACTCGTAGTTTCAGTATTTAACAAGATGTATTTTCGTTGCACGTCGTGATACAGAAGTATATAAAGAATGAGCATATTATTCCAATTCGGCTTTCTTGTGATAGGTACTCTAAAGTAAATATGTATCAAATGGTACAATTATTTGTCTTTGTATATTTAAATTGTATGGTAACACTCGAGGAACGAATTTCCTGGGTGTTAGGAGGCTTCGACGTTCACTTCTCAACGATTAGATTGAAAATATGTCTTCAGGGATCCAAATGTATTTTTAAATGGCCCTATTAAATTTAACTCTGAGAAGTTATGCTTGAATACATGATGCCAGAGTGGAAGACGCCAATTTTTATGAAATTTTAGAAATAGGACGATAGAAAATTTTAAATTATCTATTCCGCTAGATTCTCTTTCGTGACTCTAAAAACAAATGCAGATATGACTCCGCGTTATCTGCTCCCGTAACCGCATTGGCGGCAATAATCATAAATATTTCGTTATTGCTTTAATAGTAAACATGGAAAACTGAATAAAAATATAAAATAGCGCGCAAAAAATGGTGAAGAACATGAAAGATCTCATAAAGAAAAAATGGGATCTTGCCTTCAAGAAAAGATTAAATCTCATATTTAAATAATTTATGAAAGAATTCACCATTAGAGTTTCCCGCCCAAGATGTTAAAATGAGATATAAAATAATTGCTGAAAGTTACCAATTTTTAACTTCTATCGAAAATTTATTTTCTCTTAGGAGTATCATGGACAGTCGAGGCGAGGCTATAAATGAAACTGTATTTATGACTTTAACCACCTGAAAATTTTATGAAATGAAACCAGTTCTATGTCTGAGATTGTATCGATGAATTTTACATGGTCAAAATTACTCGTTGGCAATAAAGATGATTCTGGAGAAAACATGAACTTTTATGGTTTTAATTCTAGTCGATTGATTGTAAGTATACCTAGGGACAAAAAACATCCTAGAATCCATATAAGTGCGTTTGCGATTCAAATTACCTTAAATTTTAAAATACTTCAAGGTTGTATCCAGGAAACGAAATACCACCTTATAATCTGAGATGAATTATTTTTCGATATTTCAGACATTTCCCCGAAATTTTACTAAGTTGTTTAAAGTTCGTAACAACCATTCTTACAAGCTGTATCTTTTGAAAAAACATTTACATCATAATAAAATTAAAAATTCTTATTTAACCGTCGTTTTATAGTTTGGCTATTCAGTTGATAATGTCTTCAATCTCTAAACTACGGGTTTTCAAAGTCAGTTATTTTCTTTTTTTACGTTCCACGTCTACAGGTGATTTGATGCGATGCTTATGTTTAAATTCATTCTTTTAATAGTGTTAAATAAGTGTTTGATTTCTCCGAAGGTCGACTTTCAAGTTCTCATTCAATCCACACTTCTCGGCTTTATATACGTTTGTAATAATGATTGAGTCTTCCATGAGGCGCAAGTAATAGCTTATGTTTCCTATGAAGGATTTTATTTGTTTCGTAAATTCTTCTCTTTGGATTTTCTGATCTTTTCTACGTTTTTACTAAGCTTGTGTACATCACTATCACGATGTTGTCGAAAAACCTATTAACTTTGAATGAACCGATGATTGATTTTGTTTTCTGATACTCGTAATTTTCTAAACCTTACACAACCTTATATAAGCGTAACTCTTTCTCTTGTGACGAGTATATCATCCATGTTGCAAGAACTCCCGCTCATTTACATAGAATGTCATATGTAATTTTTTTAAACTGTTATCATTAGAGATGCGATATAAAACGTTTTCCCCATACTGTGGTATTAAGAAAATTTATGTAGTTATGAATGATAATTATTTTTATATCTCTTCAAATAACGGTTGCGAGTTAGCATTACAGAAGGCGGTAAATATTTTTAAAATGTTATCAACTATTATTTAGTTTAGAAATTTTTAAACTAAAGGTTGCACGAAATGGGTTTGGATATCTTTATTTGCGATACTTTGAAATCCCTAGAAGTAAGAACACTTTTAACTATTTTGTAGATATTTCCTGTTATTGTGGTCGACCTTGATATGTTCCGTTTCCTCAGTAAACTTCTTCGTGAAGCCAAGAGAAACAAAACTACTAATTTTGTCCCATCAACCCAAGGTTTAACGGAAAATCCATTTGACTTTGTCAGTGGATTTACAGAACCTCTTGGAAATGTTGGGTGAAAGCTCATCTCGCTTCAAAATTAATTTGAATCAATCTCAACACGTGTGGATAGTTGTGAAATATCCTGGACGTAAATAAATTTTACCATTTTGAATTCGTTAAAATCGAACAAAGTAAAATTATAACTTCCTGAGTCACTTAAACCGGCATATTGATTTTCCAAGGTCCTTGAGTGTATGATTCTCCTCCCCGAATATTACTTATAAATGCTTTTCACTCGATAATAGGACATTAAAATTCGTGTTTTAACTTAATCTGATGGTCGGGAACAATTATGGTGACTCCAGATTTTTTCAGAAGGATTTTTAAATTTCCATATCTACTTCTACTATGTTTAAGTAAACATTGACTAAAATTCGACTTTCTGGTTCAACTCCCGTTATTAACCGTTGAACAACTGTAAATACATGATAATTAGTACAAGACTTTTTTTTGTTAATGTAGACTTAGAAAAGTTGCTTTTTCTTGATTCACTTTTTTCCAAAAGCGAACACTTTCAGAAAAAAATCTCATGGCTAAAAATAGGTTCTGACTTTAGGGATGGGGTTTATTCTATTTTGAAAACGGCGGGCCATCAACTTTCACAATAAATTTGCATCACTAGTTTCGTATTTGGTGGAATCTATTTTTTCTGTTTGTAATTAGCTTAGATAAGGCACTGTCACAGCGACTATTCGATTTGAATTTTGTTATTAACCAATTTATAACCACGCTGAAATTTTTTAAAGGTGGGAATAAAATTGTTGTTTGATATGGTCGGACGATAGGCGCAATTAAGTTTCGTTTGTGGAGTAAAACAACATATAGCTGATCTTTGAGTCGTTAATCTAGTTTTCTCAGAAGCCATAATTTCTCGCCGCTTTTTTAAACTGGGCTGCCCAAAAAGATGGGATTCTTATTTGGATTTTTCGCGTTCATGGAATGGAGATCAGAAAGCTACATAGATCACATCTTCAGGATAGAATAAGAAATCAAAAATGATTTACCAGCGAGGTTTCCTTCAAATCATACGTTGACATCCCCCCAGAAGACAACGCCTGCAATTTCTCGGTCAAAAGGTGAATATTTCATAAGTCAACTCAAACATGAAGAATAATTCAACATATTTAATTTCAAACCAGTATAACTCTCATTTTCAAGAATCCTTATAGTACCGATTGGTTTTTCTTATTCTTCGTTTCTGACTTCACATTAGAAGATAGATTAACTTTTCTCGCGAAAATTAACTAAATGATAATGTAGCGACACCTTTAAAAAGCTTGAGATTGTGAAATCGTAAACTACAATACCTTTATCAAAAAATTATCAGAATGTCAAGCATACAACTATTAAAATATTATTAACCATTACATTTAAGATTTACGACTTAAAACTACTTTTAAAACAATGACTAAAATTTAAGGTCATTCGAAATTAAAAAATTGAAGGGTAAAATAAATTCGTAACTGTTATATCGTTCAAGGTAAGCCGCCAAGAATGCAAGAAAATAAAAATCTATTGATTCAAAACTTATTTTGATACCATTGAGTATAGACGCAAGAAAAATCTTTGAACAGGGTGGCGGTAATTTCCAAACATTCAACCTCTTTTTTCTTGTATATTTTAAATGTATTTTAATAAATTTTAAAATAAGATATAAAATAGCAGCAATGAAATTTCATTAAATACTCAAAAGCGGAGTTTCGGTTGTTACAAAATAAGTGAAAACAATTCAAATAATTTTTCTTATTTATCATATTTTTATTCAAATAATTTCGGTGGATTACTCGCTGTTACTCGTTTCATGCAATTTTTTGAAATTTTATCAAATGCGAGGTATTACCTCGTGGAAATACAAATGAAAAATTTTAGCCTTCGTTCAATATTAATATTTATAAATAAAACTGCTCATCGAAATTAAAATTAATTTCATGTTGCGAAAACTTAAAAATACCTAAATTCAAAATTGCCAAAAAAGTCGTAATGTTGAATTATCACGACCATTTTTACAAATCAAAATTTTCTTGAAAACAGTTGTAAGACAAAAACTAGAAAAAATGTTGCCTTATTCTTTAAATAAGCAAAAATTCAAACGGAAATAAATAAATTCACTCACAAGTATTTGAAAATTCCATGCCTGGTCGTATTCACTCTTTAACTAGAGCAGTTCTCTGGCGGGTTAAGCTGAAAATTTAAAATGGAAGCTAAAATTGAAGTGAAAAGAGAATGTTTAACTTTATTTTTTCCGTCGTATAAAAAGATAGAAAGTCACAAGATTTAATCAAATATAGAGGAGATTAGATTAATAAGAAATGAACGGTTGATGTAGTTTACGAAACGTTTACTTGTGTGACGCGCAGTCGTATATTCTGATGCAACTAACTTTTTCAAAGACTCGACTGACAAATTCACATCCTCGAGAAAAGGATTAAAATAATGGTACACTTAATTTTCCAATTATTGAAGTGATGGAAATTCTACTTTTAATTAATTAAAAGAGAAAATTCCGCCCTTAACTTTTTGAAGAATTTATAATCTGACTGTACAAATAATGGCTATCTAATTAGACTTAATTTACATAGATCGAAATATAATTTTTATGTTGGAGGTAAAAGTTAAAAGAAAAGACGAAAAATAATTTTGTAATGTAATATTTACGATTTAGGCTGGAAATATCCTTCCTGAAAAAGAATAGCCATTTCGATGAGAGAAAGAATAAGGAACCCAAATCCACCTCCTATTATTATCGATCTTGGACGACCTGATTTATGTATGATTCATACGATTAATCGCTAGTAAAGCGCCCGTCAAGCCACCGGATATTACTGCAGATTTAAATTGGCTCTTAATGCCAAGCTTTTGTAAAGTGCACTCGAACAAAGAAAACGACAATCCCCACATCGCAAAATTTCCAGCAGTTTCAGGGGCGCGGTATCTTATAGCCTCACCAATTCTCATCAAGCTGCCTCTCTAATCTCAATTGTTCACAGTATTACTCGTCCACGAAACCCAGTGACGATGTGAAAAATCGATGAACCAATGGCACCTATTGAAAATGCAACCCCAGTATCTTCGAATATCCTCAAAGGACTTAATTTAAATTCCTAACGCTACCAAGGAGTTCTTATATGTTGACTCATAAATATATAAATTCGTTTTCACGTGTTTCCGATAATTGCCGACTCAAATTAAAATAAATGGACGGTGGTCTTTAAAATGTCACTGATTTGTTTCTCTTTGATCCTAAAAACAAGATTAAACTTTGTGGGCTCAATAACTAAATGAAACCTGCTTGGTAATTTTTCGTTTTTTGACGTTTTAGAGACAGCTAAATTTTAGATGTTTGTTTAAACGGAATAAATTTTTATATTATTTATTTTTATTCTCAGATCTGTAGAAATAACCAACTTTGAGTGATAAAAGGAACTATCAAACCATTATTAATAGCTAAATCTAAAGCGCGGTGGCGACCATAAAGCTGAAAAAAACTACATAACAGCTCAAATTTATTCGATTACAAGCGTAATTCTAACTACTTTAGGACGGATGTTATAGTTATAAAGTTGAATACCATCATTTAATTTCAGGCCAGTTTAACGTAAAGTTTAAATTCAGAATTCGTATGTGGATATATTCGCATCCAGCCCTTTTTTGCGATCAAATGGCTTCTGTGGAAAGCGAAAACACGTTTGAGGCGTCTTGTATAATTTTAATTTTTCACAAAAAAACTTAAATAATTCCATGCGAGTGCCCGAAACGTCTAATTCTATTGAATGTGAGTGTTGAAGTACTATCCAAAATTAATCCAATCATTAACCGAGCAATCAAATATTATGATTAATCCCGTTGTGTAAATTCGACAATGCACTTAAAAATATGAACATTTAAGAGGAAAGAAAATTCCTGTCTCACACAAAATATATATTACATCTTGCTACTCTTGAAAAATATATCATTCGGGCTTGCTCCGGAAGTGCCAAAGGATTAGTCTTTCACAGATTGGCTTTCCTAAAATTTCTTATGATTTATATTTTAGAATTTAAAATATGATTTGGATGGCTACGATGAGTTATAAAAATCTTTCCGAAAGAATGCGACAATCAACCTCATTATGTTAATATTCGACTATATTTTTTGTTTATTAAACCTATAATTTACACTACTTTCGTGTTTTTACAATAAATAATTTCAAACACGCCGCTATTATTTGAATTTTTAATTATTAATCTTTCTTTTAAAGATGAGACGCCAACACTCCGAATTGGTGATAAAAAATTGATGAACTCAGAAATTTTAATATCTTCATGCATTTGTTCAGATTTTTGCGCTTGCGCATTTTTTAGTATTGCGTTTATAAACTCTTAACTGAATGAATTCATTTTTTTTACAAAAACAAGTTACCTCATCCAGTATGATTAAGCGTAATTTCATTTTTATGAATGAAACTATAAGAGGAATTCTTTTTGATGGATATTTGAAACAATCATTAACATGAATTATATGCATGAAATTTTTTCTGGAGAAGAAAATTCCATCAACTTTCTTTCTTGACAAACTTCAACAAAAAACCGTATAAATACTATATTCAATGAATGCCATTTCCATCGATCTCTTGAGAAAGCATAAACGTACGCAATTAATTTTTATGAAACTCTGAGTATGAAACATAAAATTGTTATCATTTCAATTGGAATTTTGTTCGAGATATCTAATTATTGATATACACTTTTAAAATTGATTTAAAATCAATTAATGTGAAATGAATAAACCTTGGTATGCTTATGGTGAAAAGTAGAAGTTTAATAAAGTTCGTTTGTACTCTAACCTAAAAAAACATTTATCTTTGAAATAATGTTGCGTTGGCTGTTTATTTCATGCGTCAGTTAAATCTTGTTAAAAATAACCATTTTTTAATTTGTTGAAATTAAATTTTGAAATATTCAAAGGAATTTTTCAAGGGTTCGGAAAGGCTCAGTTTTTTTATCGTAGCTTCTTTTTGTATTTTGATTCCTTTTTGAAATTGATTACCTTTTAACCAGTTCATCGATTGCTTTATGACCGATGAGGACGGCACATGCTTGAATTTTAGTTTCTCTAAAACCAGGTTGAGTTAGAGGTGAGTGATAGTTTTCATGCTTAAACAGTTTTCAATGAGGTTTGTTGGTGGTTGCGCATGTCTAAAAACACAACGCATTTTTTTATTCTTTAAAGATGAAAGTGCTAATTTTCCTTCGCTCATCACTTTTCAACGTTACGAAGAAAAGTAGTTTGGGTAAATTTTTTGAGGGTTGTCAAGTTAAATGGATTTATACAAGCAAAAATCTGCATTTTTTCAGTTTGAGAAGTTTAAATATGTTTACGTTAAAATTCTTTGATCTTTATGACTGAAGGTAAGAATAATTAGGTTTATAATAAAATTATCCTTTAAATTGTACTTCTGATGAGCGTTATATTAAATTTATGATTAAAAATTCTCAGGTTAATAATTTTATAATTCATTTTAAAATAGTCAATTGTTAACATTTTTTAGTTTTTAAGTTATTTCGCAAGAATCGAACATTTAAAATTCAACAAATCGAACCTCATACAATTAACTAAATTTAATTAGAGAAGATATTATAACTGTATATTTCGAATTAAAAACTTTTTCTCTTTGATGATGCGTATTATATTAAGATAATAAACTTAATAGGTGTTTCAAGGGATATAAGTGTACATGTAAAAAGGCTCTGAACCTAAACCTTGTATTTAACATCACCAGGGTGTTTGGGGCCTGGTGTAGTTAAACTGTGTACATATGTGTTTTTAAGTGAGAAATTTTCACTTTGAAATGACTCATACGTCAACATAGGTCATAAAATTGGCACTATGTAAGTAAATTATACTCGAAACCATATTTTGTCTTTCACCCTTTAGAGAACGATAAAACAGTAGTAATTCATGATCCGCGTCAGTTTCTAGTGGGATGATTTATATTTTATGCTGAAAGGAGTATAAATTTTAAGGTTTTAAGGACTATTTATGGAGGGGCCCTTCTCTCAGTACTCAGTTAAGCTAGACCATAATAAACTTAACTTTGATTTAAATAACTTTTCATCCTCACTTTTTAAGTGTTGTTTTCGAATTTGTTAAATGCGCCAAATTACAGTTCATGTTTATTTACATAAAAATAATGAATAAAAGGCGATTGAATAGTTTTGCATTTTTATGATTTTGAAGTATATTTATGATTTAATTTCTGTTGATAACCATATCAAAAGCTTTTAAGCTCAGTAAAAACAAAGTTTCATGTTATGGGATTACAAATATAACATTAATCTTTCTCTGTTGGTTTATATTTACAATCATCGGCAAATCTGAAAAACTCTTCCCCAATTCCATTTTCCCTATGTTGTCACCAGACAAAATATACTGCACTTTGACGCTCAAATGTTGAAATTTCTTCGACTACTGTCCTGTTCTTTCTCACAAAAAGATTTAAAATTCAAATGACTTATCACGGATCAAACATTTTTATCAAATATAAGAGGATTACATAACAAAGGACTGAATTTGTCGGCTGTATTTCAAATGCTGATGAAAATCTCATTATGCTTTAAATATCAGTTGAATTCAATCTTTCTACTTTGTCGGATAACAAGATTGAAATCGACAAGTACTTATCATTATACGATTAATTCAAATCGCTAAATTCAATCCATTGTTTAAAAGATCAAAAGATCGTGATCTAAACAGAGTTTTGAATAAGTGAAGGATGTCGCAATCGGCTTAATAGTTAACTTTATGTATGAGGTATATAACACCTATTTGTATACTTGAATTCTAATATGATCGCCAAAAGTAGGTGCACGAATTGGCAGTCGTAGTTTTCATGAACATTGTGGAAGAACATTTAACTTTAGAAAATATTATTGAAGAGTTGGACAAACTCGCAGATACAAACCAGCTAACTTACGAACATGTGAAGAAAATTCTTCAAAAATATAAGTCCAATGAAGAAGAGTGGGTGAAATATTGTAAATTCATGGACAAAAGGTGACCTAAAATTTAAAATCATTTTCACCAACATTCATTCCTTTAGAATAAACAATATATTTGTTCTATGACGCATGTTTCCTCCATTTTATTAAAACCCGTTTTAATAATATGTAGTTTAATTTCATATTTGAATAAATTTCTTTAGATATCTAAGAATACTAAATTTTCATTTTATAAAATTAATTTAAAATTCACACTTTTCGACAATACTCTTGGTGGGATGAAAAAGATCGAACAATCCGATTTAGGTCTCCATTGAATTTTTGAGGGATTTTTGTTGGATTATTTCATCAAATAACAAATTATAATTAACATAATACAGTTTACTAGACACGTAATTTGATATTGTTAAGAAACAAAGGAAAACGAAAAGCACGTGGTGGAGATTTAACCGTCTTTATGTTATGTGGATTCACTTGAAAATAAATTTTTCTAACCTACACCACGAGTGAAATTAATAGATTTTCGTTTTGGCAATTAATTTAAGTTTTAAAAATATTTCTATATAAGATATACAAGAGTTTTATTACACGAAAATCCAGGAAAATTCAACGTTCTTCTGTTATGTTGGAAGGAAAGACAATTCAGGTTTGCCTTTTGAAAAAAAAAAAGTCCTATCCACGATCATGCAAGATCCGACTGTTTCGTTAAAGTTTTGAGAGGACCAATAAAAGAGTATTTGTACGAAAACCCGGAGAATCTCTGCTGCAAGAATATCGAGAATCGAAAATTAATATTTAAAAAAAATTCAATATTAGAAACAAACGATGTTACTTACATTCACGGTACATTGTCTTCGAGAAATCAAAGATAAAATCGGACTCCATAAAATGGGAAACCCAAACAAGGATGGCCAGTCTATAAGCATGCATATTTATTTACCGCCATACAAAACATGTCATACATTTGATGAAAACTCGAACGTAGTAAGAGAATGCCAAGTGGACATCGATCACTGGGAACACTAATAAACTAATTTTTCACCAGTAATTTTCGGATTTTTAATGAATTTTTAAAATCTCAAATCAATTAAATCAATTAAAACATGTTTCAGAAAACATTTTTATGACAAAACTGACATACTTTTGCTTATAAGAACTTTTAAAATGGTTGAAAAGTCATCAGTTTATTTTTTTAATTCATAGCTACTCATATAAAATATGGGCGCATTTTATGTATATTTTCCATGGTTCCATTCTTAAAAATGTGAAAAAATAACAAAAGTTTAATATTTTAATAAATAATGCATTGCATCAACCCATTCATAAGGTTTCTCCAAAATATTCGAGAAACGAAACTTGCAAAATACTAAATCTCTCTTCCAATACTTTCTGTAATGTATTCTTTCAAAATGCTCTCATTCTTCTAAAGCTGTCTTTTTGTAACTTTAAATTATGTGATGAACAAAATCCATTGAATAGCTCAATATTTATTGAATATATAACTTTGGAAGTGAACTATTTTTAAAATACGCATGCCTTTAATTGAATTATTATTAATGACGGTTGAATAAAACGTTGGATTTCTGAGATTAAACTTCAATTCTTTTTTAATTTACAAAAACCATAAAACATATTCGATTTACCCATGCCACTCGGCAATAGAAAGATATTTGATCAACCACCAATCCTCATTTTCATCGTTTTTTTGAGATTTTCACGTTACGATGTTCAAAAGGCACACCGTGTCCTTAAATTATTTTTTGATTTTCGCAATAAATTAAAAAACATTTTAAAAATATTTTAGCCTACAGAAATAGCAATCGATACGATACCTTGATAAATTACTTTATATTTATTTTTCTGTTGTTTATTTTCACATAGAAATAGCATAATTCGAATGTTTCGATATTTTTTAACTTGCGTTGTAAACCTTGTTTTTCAACCAAAGTAATTTCCTGGCAAATTTCACACAAAATTTTTTAAAGTGATATTTAATTCAAATATCACTTAAAAAATACACTCGCATTGTCTTCTACGATAATAAGCCTAAACTCAAAAACCATGCATCGCCAGTGAGAATAATCTGAATTTATAATAAATGCAACTTATTTAGCGGAACTTTAATTAAGAGAGTATATAGATGTGAAAATTCTTCTTAAGAAGTCCCGATGGTTTGCCGCATCCTTGCTCTGCGAAAAATAAAATCGATGTGAATTTCATTTTTCAAGGTGGTTTATGGATTTTCGTGCTATCTGAAATTCATTCTATATCCTTTAATGGCTATGAAAATTTTAATTTTTAAATATGTAACAATGCAGAAATAGCACCTTATAGAATTGCACTCGGCAAAATGCGTTTACATTAATTATTTAAAATTAAAAATTAAAACTGTACATATTAGCACTTATTCTCATAAAATAAAACTAAGTTATAATGTGAGAGTATTATAAAAATATTTGAACTGAGCTTGCGTAAAAATAATAAAGGTGTAAGCTTGTTATGGTGTTAAATTACTCTAAATATTAACGAAATTGTTTCTGATAATCCTGAGTTCGTCTAATTGTTATTGTTTTCAAATTTTTTAAATAGGTTAAGCGGCACTAATTGGTTCATCTTTAACTTTATGCTTTTTATAGTAATGCAGAACTCTTTTGAGGTTTTTATTCGTTCCAAAAAGGTGATTGATTGATTGTTTATTTAGTTTTTATCTTTCAGAACAATATTTTCATCATTTAATGTTCCACCATGTTTTTTAGAGAAAAGGTGACAAAATTAACATTGAGACGCGTGCTACTATCTTCAATTATAATTTTTAAAAAAGTTGTATTTTTACGTTTCACAATAATTATTTCAACCAAAATTTAAGAGAGCATTTGGTGATATTTATCAATTATTTTTGAAGAAAACTCTTGGATAATCCATTATACGTTATTATTATTGTAGTATCACCAACATGAATTATTTAGAGAAGTGTATTCTTCCCTTCTAATATCCCTCACTCCTAAACTTACTTTCCCTCTTGCATTTGTCGGTAATTCTCTTAATTAAGTGGTAATCTCGTATCATCAATTATTTTTCAAGCTCAATCCATGATAGAAATTAAATTTTAATGATCCAAAATAAAAAAAACATCTGCCACATTCTTTTCCGCGCTTTGCCTGAAAGATGAACATGGTTTAGTACACAAAAATTGGTTCGCTCGAAATTCATAAAGAATTATTAACACCAAAACTCTATCGATGAAGATTGTTATATAGTTTTTCATAAATTAAAATAAGTTAAATATTGTTTGGATATGAACAGTAAATCGAGATGTTAACTTTTTCAAATGAAAGAATTACATTTGGTTTACATTTACATAATTGAAACTAAAAAAACCACAAGCACCGCTTAATAAATGCCACGTGCTATTTTTGGACAAGCTTAGAATTCAATTTTACAAGTTCAAAATCTGGAAAGCGTTTGATTGTAAAAAATCAATTTTATATTCAACATAAAAAAATACCCCTCAATAATGGCTAAGTGCACGAAGACGCTCTTAAACCGCCAGGGATAGACATGCTCCATGAACTGTTTTCAATACTGATAAGAGTTTAATTTATTTTGTGTTGTGAAAGGATGAGTCAAACCTATACTGGTTTCCTTCGAAGAGAAGCTTTCATTAATTCGTGAACGTTCGGGAAATCTAGACAAACCAGGCTTTGTCGTTCAAAAATTTACCACAGTTCGGCTCAATCGCCCTGATGTTGACACTAGGCGTCATGTAGTATTTAAACTCTCCCCCTCTCCTCGACCCTGTCGGGAGACAGTACATTTGGGTCATTGATTCCTTGGAAGGGTATAAAACGAGTTCAATGATATAAGACTCCTCTAATTGGCACCTAAATTATTTGGATATATGCTAGTCTAATTTCAGACATGGAAAATATTGTCATGTTCTCATTTGAAAAAAAACTAACCATCGTGTTCCACTCAGCTAAGGCCGCGTAATTAACGTAACTATTCATTCATAAACTTAAAAGGTTGAGAAACATACGATTCGATGAAAGAGTCATTCAAATCTACCCGTGTCTGCTTCTTCGGGTTTATAGAACGAAGTCTACCTCATAAAGTAGTGAACAAGATGAAGCTGCTAGGCAGGTAAAAGGGGTTGCCCACTATTTACCATTTTTAAGAATAAATTATAAAAAGGGAAGCCTGTTTGAAATCGTAAATATTTAATTTGAAGGAGTCGGATAATAGTGGAGAACGAGTTCATAACTGACACAATTAAAAAATGAGGAAATATATGCGTGGGGTTATGATGTTAAAGACACAAAAACATTAATATGGGAAATATAGTAGAAAATTGAAAGATAAACCACGATGATTGATATGGATGAAAAAAGCTACAATCTACTTTTTATTCGTTAAATTACTTGAAGCGTTTGCTGGCAGGGGAGTTTTTCACAAAATGGTTTATATTAACACTCAATTTCTCTGCTCAGAATAATTGAAAAGAAAACTTAACGACATCTATAATGATCTTAACCATGCAAAGAGCAGATACGGAATTAGGATGCAGTTAAATTTTGATATCAAACATCAAAATACGACTTTGTCAATCTAGACCATAGGACAGTTGGTAATTTGATACATAAATCTTATTTAGTGATGAGGACGCCTTCCTTTCCAATATAAGATGACATAAGAACTTATGAAAATATATGGAGAAAAAAAAGTATTCAACTTTTTGATAAATGTTAAAACCCTAAAGAGTAAAAATTTTCTTGACTTTAAGATATATGCAACATCAAAACCATCGTGGTGTTTGGAGCCATATCATTTTAAATCTTATGGATTACTTGGAAGGGTTTTACGATCCTGTTGATGATATTACTCAAAATATATTTAACAAAAGTTGTAAATTATAACTTGAAGTTAGATCCTTACAATGTAAGGGAATTGATTATTCCACATGGTTAGTTACAAGCAAATTAAAATTTTTATTTCATGAAGAATAAAATGTTATAATAACTGAAAGGGGGATCTCATACGAGTGGAAGCCTCACTTTTGAAAGAACAATTTGCGAATTGTGAGTTAATACACTCAGAAATACAATGACTGATTTTAAAACGATATATACATAAGTATACAGACTGTCAAATTTTTACACTTTCCTAAATATGAAATTTAATGCGAATTCAAACGGTCAGGCTAACCGAAATTAGAACATTCCAGAACGACCTAGCCGCGAACCGCTTATGGTCTATAATCTCTGAGATTTTTGTAGGCTTGATTTTTAACTCTACTATTTTCACAAATCTCAATCTTGAAAAGTAGAGGCATCGTTAAAACACACTTTGCTAATGTTGTTCTACATTAGAGAACCGTCAACTCAAGCGTCAACGTCACTATCACCATTTATTGAGAAAGGGTACTCTTTTTTGTTTTTAGAAACGATGATTAACCAACTTCTTTTTTCGGTCAGTCTACGACGTAGCATACCTCAACATAAGAAGTGTTATATTTTTAGGAGATACACGTGCTTTTTACTCAACGGTGAGGTTGTGGTCTCGATTATACTGTTATCGGGGAGATGTAACTTAGTTATTTCCAAAAATTACGTTGAGCAACAAGATACGTGTTATTGTTAAAAATTCTTATTAAATATAGAACGAAACGAGTTTCATCGTGTCTCTGAACCGAGAAGGAAGCATAAGTAATTTTTATGCAAATAAACCGTGCAATTTGATCGATTTTAATGAATAAAGTTCCCAAACTTTGTATTTATGAGCAAGACAAGGTAAACGACCGAAAATATTGATGATATAATTTTTTCTTGTTTAAACACTTTTCGCTGTTCCTTAAAAATAATTATAGAGATGAAATTTTTCAGGATTGAATTTTGAGTATTTTTGTAAACTTAATTTATTTTGAAAAATATTTTTAAAAATCACACCTACAGTAATAACAATGGTTCATTTTATATGATTAATAAAAATATAAATTTATTTTCCCATTCAATTTAAACTGAACTGCCTTACCATTTTAATGTAAATATTTTAAATCGGTGTTCGTTAACTATAAATAATTTGAACGATACAACAAAATAAATAGTATCAAATTGCAAAGTTTTTATAATAATAAATCAATCAAATTTGATTTTTACTTTCAGTTTTATATGCACAAAAATTTAAGTTTTGAGTGTTGTTTGGTAGATCATGATGAGTAGAGCTATTACGGATATTTTAGAAGGAAGATTGGATGTATGAGTACTTACAATGAAGCTTTTAACGTGTATTTTGACAATTTAAAGCTCAGGTTTTTGTTATGTAAATGTAGACATGTTTTTACAAAAGGTAATGAGAGATTAGCAGTAACTAAAACTCTCATTCCGCTCTTCGCTTATAGCTTTCTGTTGTAGGTGCAAGATTGTTAGAGAGTAAAGTTTGAGGCTGTTTTATGAATTGGATTTGAAAAAACAACGAGCTAAAATTTTTTAATTATTAATAAATTTTGTATTTAATGGGGAGAATAAAATACAATTTGAAAAATTTGACATAATTTTAAAAATTAATTTGATGGTGTGGAAAGAGATTATTTATAGTTTGTGGTAAAGTGCTTCAAATTCAGTTTCAGTGTCGTTCCAAAGCTTGTCAATGATTTTCATCGAAAATTCACTAACATAGTAGGAAAGTTCCTTTTTTATTCTTTTAACCCTGATAATCTTTTTTTTTATGATTTCTGCTTCTTTTTTTACCGTCGATTTAGTTGAGACAACTTACCTCAATTTCTAAATTTTCATCTTTGTAGCTGAGAGCCTTGTTCCAGAGCATAATTCTCACTGTATAGTACTCGAATAGAATCCACAATTCACGAATTTTTGACAACTACATTAAATATAATGATACTGTCTCTTGGGCGTGAGTAATTCTATCCTTTGTGAGGTTCCACTTCACCTTCAAGTCAGCAATTTGAAAGAGCATCTTATCAGGAACTTCGGTTTTGCATAAATTAGAAGGACTGGTGAACTTTACCAACCAATCTAAATCCTTTTGATGCATTTTCAAGAGATCCATTTGAATTTTAAAGATGTAACCCTGTTGTGCAACCATTGAGTCGTTGGTGATCGAAACAAACCTGTTGTCTTCTATTGCTTGATTGACGTGCTCCAAGACTGTGAACATTTGCGAAACCTTTTTCAGGGCCTCTTCAATGTCTTTGAGGAGTTCTTTTCGTTCATTTTTTCGTTTTGAGTGATATTCTTTCAGTTCTTCATCTGAAAAGTGATCCTTGGAACTGTGGCTCGAAGAAGACGATTTATTTGCCTTGCACCCTTTCTGGGAGTATCTTTCTTTATCAGTCTGGACAGCCTTCATTTTGATCTGATCCAGCCTCTTGTGTAACCTGAATGCTGATTACGAATTGATGAACAATACCTACAACTCATTTTTGTATAAAAGAAGAGAATTCGTTCTTGCCATAATGTCACACAGGTTATCGTATTCATTTTTCATACTCTGGATCATAAAATCCTCCTTAGGAATCGAGGGTTTGGAAAAGTCGTGTGAAAGCCAAAATTCGATTTCCTTAATCAGAGGTTCATTCCGACTCAAATGGCGCTCCAAAATCTAGGGTTGCCAATATTGCTCTAACTTTTAGGTCGTTAATTTTGTCGTTTATCTTCTCAGAATCATCGTCGTCTGCCTTCATAGAGCTCAGCGAATTGTAGATCTCCTCTACGTTTTTTGTCAGAGTTCGTATGTAATCTGAGATAAACTTGACCTGATGGCTAAGTTAAGAAAGCACGTAGGACTTGTCTGATGATACTTTACTGGATAGGGTGTCTGTAACGAAGGATAACTCGGTTTCTTCCACAGATTTAGTGCTCAAATCCTGAAATTAGAAACAAAGGTTTTTATGTGACAAAAGCATACCTCTGAATGGTTAGGGTTTGCAAGCTCTCGCCTCTCTATTGACTCAATGTATCTTAACTGATGCATTTTAAATACTTTGAAATTTTCTCATGTAGCTCGCCTTTGAGTTTTGACAAGAGCTTAAGGACCTGGTTGACCTCTTCTTCTGCGTCGCTAATCATTTGGATGTTTTCATTTTGCATCTCTTGTTTTTTGAATGTTCGTATGTGTGATATAATCTGTCGCACTTCCCCACACATAAGATGAACTTCGTTGAATAGTTCCTTTGTAATATATCAATGATGACGAAGTTAAAATATATTACGCATTATAAATGATAAAAAATCGAAGCGCAGGTGCAAACAACATACTGTGAGAACCATCATTTTTTCTTTGCACGGTTCCGAAGCATCAATATTGATCGCCGCCGTATTTGTTGCAATTGTTTGAATCGATTCATTCATTTTTATCATCCGTTTCTTGAGCTTTTCGACGTATTTGGGAATTTCCCTATCAATAGGTTAAATAGACTAACTTTTCGTCGTTAACGGAAACTCCATCATACATGCTCGCGGTTTTGACTGTGCTGAGATCAGAATTCTCTTGGGCCTTAGAAGAGTCTGAGAAATTTTCAAACACAATGTTTTCTGATGGATTCATAAAAATTTATCACTATTTTAGATTAAAAAACGTGATTTAAAAATAATCGGATTGCTCCTGTGAAACCGACGATTGTCTTAATGATTTATTTCATGGTATTTGTATTGAATGCGATTGTTTGTCTAGACATTGAGAATTTCTTATTCATTAAATCGTGCGATAAGATTCTGCAATTAAATCAGTCGATAATGTTGGCTAACTCTAGAATAAAAAATATTAAAACTGGGAAATTTTAAAAAAGTGATGATTAACAAAGCTGTATTATAAATTAACCCATTTTTCATACGAAACGCAAGAACCAAATTCTAAAGAGTTAAAAATGAATATATCTTAAATTCTTATATTTGAGAAACACATTTAAACATGATTTTAAAAGGAAAATATTGTTTGAAACGCATAACTCAGATATAAATAACGGAATATAGTTTTGCCATTATTTTTTACGTATTCAACCGACTTCCCACGATTTTATTCGTAAATAAGAATGTGAAAAATGCACATTAAAATACCCATTCAGATACGCTTCAGCTGAACTCGGAATATCGTTAGTTTATACATTGGAAAAATCAGAAGTTTATTGTTTCCTCACAAGAAGACAGAAGTTTATTTTCATGTACTAAGATTAAAAACTTCGTATTGATGCTCTGATGGATTAAATACTTTAACATCACTTTTTAGCGGGTTTTAAATAATATTACTTTTTAAAAATATTTTTGAATCCAGCACAAACCATTTAATAATTTTAAAAATCAATATTGCTGTTTCAGAGCTTAGGTTCAAGCTTTTGAACATTTTTCGAAGTCATTTGAGCCTTTATTCTAAACCAGAAAATCTAAGTTTTTGATGCCAAAATTAGAATATCAAAAAAGAATGGTCTCAAACCCACAAAAAATAACTTAATTTTTAACTATGCGTCAAAATTGCTGTAAAGAAAGTTTATGAAATAATTTGAAACGCGAGCAGATTTTTTTCTGCTTTCGAGGATCATATTCTATTTGAAAGAGTACTCATAGTATTAAAAAAGTGTATCATTAAAGTTTTGTCTCCGAAAATGCACGAACTCTTTTAAATGTACTAAACGTATCAAAAAAGACCGTTGTATTTAGTTCTTCTTCGATGGGCGACAAAGTTTAACCTGTCCTAAATACCTATTATGTATGATAACGAGTAAACCAGAATATATTTTGTCGAAAATTTGCACAATCATTAAAATGAAAGTCTTTCCCACTAACAACGGCTTGAAGCATCATAAAGCGATAAGTAACAACTATGCTGGAAGATAGATAAATTTTAAGTTTTAATAAAAAATTTAAGGCAGACTGCCGCCTCAATGCCAAGATCAAAGAGGAAATTGCCAATTAAAATTGCAAATAATGTGATTTAATTTAAGTTGAATTATATAGAGGAATTTCTGGTGAAAATAGGGACATTTTGGAGATTTTCTCAAAATTATTAGATTTAACAGTTAAACACAAGCAGAAACATAAAAATTATTCACACGTGTAAACCATTCTAAATTTTTGATTAAGGCTTGCAATATTCCTTCACAGTAATCAAATAAAAATGAACAAATTTAAAGAATTTTGCCATTAAAAAAAAGAAATCCAAGCATAAATAATTTAAAAAATTAACACGTTTCATATCGGAAAATTTATGAATTTTATAGTGATTTTATTTGCGTATGCGGTTCGGCTGGTATTTTAAAGAGTGACAAGTATTATATCGTCATTGAAAAGTTAATTCATGGTTTAACACACCTCCGTTACGATCTCAAAAATTTTAATAGTTTGACGGATGTGTAAATTTTTCAAAACTATGAACTGAGATAAAGTCTCACATAAACCAAAGAATTAAATATTTTACACTTTAAATTTACTGATAATATCTAAAGAATAAAAATAGTTCAAAATTTGTGTTTTCTACGACCTACAATAAATATTTTTTCTTTGTAAGATCAAAGGCTGCAATGACCTTTGAAAAAACACCTCGCGTTCCCGACGACTCGCGAAATTAGTTGTTTTTCCATTAAAATGTCAAAAATTTTACGTCGATGTTTACTTGCATTTCATAAAAAATGAAACAGTTCAATAATGTATATAGAGTTGTTCTTTCTGTGATAATTATATTTTTGAACAAAATTTTGCTTTATTATTCTTGCAAAATGTGCTATATTTCGAAAAATTCATGTTACATCAAGGTCGTTGCTATTTAATGAGGACTAGAACGTGTTACTGGAAATACCATCGATATTTTATCCACATGATTATCAACTATTGATTTAACAAATCTCAAAAATAAAGGTTTGACGACATTTTAAAGAACTTTAGACACCTTTGATATTCAGAGGGTTCACTAAGGTAGTTTTTTATGTTTAAAAACTGAAACAAAAATATATTAAGTTATCTTATAAATCATATTTTAATAGCAGAATTTAAAAGGGGTAACAAATATTTTTCTGTGTTCAAAATTTACGATTTATTCACGTTAACAGGCATACCGACGAGAGTCTGGCATATAAATTATCACAAAAACGAGCAAATAAAATATTGCAGTTCCCTAAACTTGAAAAATCTCAAAAAGAGAAAAGAGGATCATTTTAAAATAGTACGCAAGTATGAAAAATGCGGCTTGGCTGTGAAATCCTATATTTGTTCCGATAACTGATTTAGCTGCAGTTTAAAACGAGTAAGATCTGTTTTTAAAATACATTTTTGTCAAAATCGAAATATTCTTTTTCAGATTTTTGCACTATTTTATGCTTTCTTTAATGACCTCTATGTAAGGATATAAATATGATGGGTTAAAAACGTTAAATCAGAAAAAGAGCCAAACAAAAATAAATGAAATCATGAATATAAAAATGCATTTTGCAATGGCAGATTATTAATATTGAATCCAAAAGTAAATTTGAATGTAAAAGTGATGAGCATAACTTAATCAGAAATATAACAGCTTAAATTTTCAAAAATTAATTCCTTTGATAATAAGCGAGGTGATGCGAAAATAAATGGCGTTTTCGCTGCCCTTACCTTCAGACTAAAAGGTCTGAATATCCGTCGCCCTAACCAAATAATATGTGCTTTTTAAGTTTTGATAAATTTTATGCTGTTTCATTGCGCAGTCATGAATAATTGTTTAAATCTCATTTCACATAAATTTTTTTTAATTTCATAATAGAGTTTGACTTAAGGAGTGGTTTTTATTCAATACTTAATAAAATTTAAAATTTACTGCTATCATTCTAAGACTCTTCTGAACGTTAAAAATATTGGCTTGTATGAAAATAGACAAGCGTGTTATCATTCTTGCCGATTTTCTTAATCAAGGTCGAAATTCATATTCTAAGTGATGTATTACTCAGAATATGTTCACTGATGGTCATCTCAATTCTGTTTGGATATTATGAAAAATATGTTTAAAAATTTGAATGAAATCAAATCTCAACAGATATGACAAAAATGATGTTATTACGATAAACTCTCCCGATCTCACACGAGGTTGGAAACGTATTATAGTGCAATAAAATATTGGTTAGTTATTTATTGCACTTCACATGATACAGATTTTTGATAAGATAAATTAAAAAAAAATCATATTTCAAATTTATTTTACCTTATATATCTTGTTTTTATTTATAGTTTCACGAAATGAATAACTCACAAAAGAAAATGGAACATTTTATCACTTTTTCCAGTAAACTGCGCAATACAAAAAAACAAATAACGTTAGCCCTTTTTAAAATTCGATTATAATAAAAATTACTCGCTTGATTATTTATGTTTCATAAAAGTGCACGGCTTACCAACAGATTTTTCAAAATAAGGATTATAATTTCGCGACTTCTCGAACTTTCATCGGTGTTCTTGTAACTGCAACACACCTTAAATTATCAAATAACCTTAAAAAATCCTCATATCATCTCTTAATTTTTTATTAAATCGGTAAAAAGTAGAATAAACATGTTGATATCTTAATTCTTATTTTAGGAGGTACATAAATGAAGGTGGAACACGGAACTTTTATCTTGCACACCTCTTAAAAGGGAGGTGGTAATATAAATAAATATGTCTGTAAAATATGAAAGCTATGGGTCATGGTAAAAAGTATGATTTAATGTTTTATTTCGCGCATGCTTCACGTGCTGTCGCTTTTTACATACCCATAAAAATATCAAAAGAAAACTGTATTTTAGACTAATCTCAATCAAAATAGTTTTTAATTAAAAATAATAGTCAAAAATATGATTTTATGACAGGCGAGGCCATCATGTGGGCATATATTTACGTTGAAGTATGCAGTTAACTGGAATTCCAACCATCCACATTAAAAGATTTGAGAAAGAATCATCAAGCATGAAAAAATTTAATTTTACTCTTCGATCTAAAAAATAATTATAAATTAGGCTCACAATACATGTTTCCAGAAAATTATGGAAAAGTTGAAGTTAAGAAACATTAGGACTACCTTGTGGTAAAAATGAGACATTGTGTTGCAAAAATTGAGATTTAATTCTAATTTTTAATCAAAGTAATTTTAATTCATGGAAATACTATTTTAAATCATTTTTATATTTACCTCAATCATGAGTGAAATAGAATGTACATTATATGCATGAATTAGTTTTAGCGCATGCCTCATTTATTTAAAAAAGCATTTAATCTTTGGCTAAATGGACTGAATGAACATCAAATCTATTATGGGTTAAAATATCATTCAATTTTTAATAGATTTTCGATCTTAACTCGAGTAAGATTTTTATAATAAAAATAGAATTATAAAGACTTTTCTTATGTATTGTAAAAATCTGTCAAGCTTTTTTCTAAAATTACATTCGAAGCGGGAAGCCCTTGTGCTATTTGTGATAAAATCTAATTTTGATGTGAACCTTATAAATTTATGGTTTAAGGATGTTGAAAAATGGATTTATTTGTTATTATTTACTTTTTTAATAAATGCCCAAAGTCTGTTGACAATGTTAAACGCCTAAACTAGTTACTACTTGAGGTTGTGTGTGCATAATAAGGTGTTTTCGGACTATTAATACTAAGAATCACGTTTTAAGAAATGGAGAATTCTCTTAGCCCACACTGAGTTTTCCAGCATAAATGCGAATGAAAGTAACTTTTTCACTTTTAGCAACATAAAAACAGTTTGAAAAGTATACTGCTTTTAATCATAATTAATCCGATTGAGTCAAAAGCCCTTTTGAGTAATTCGGCCAAGTCACTTAACAGGTATTTAAAATAAATTAAAATGTTGTCGCCATTAAATGTATCTGATAACCGCAGTGTGTTGGGGTTAAGTCTGCAGCATTTAAAAAAACATGAGCCCTTGTTGTATAACCTGTAAAAATTGACCTCGACTTTGAATTTTTTAGACTAACATTTAATAGACGAGGAATAAATGAATGGTCTGGGTTGATGCGGAAGACGACATTTTAACGAATCCACACTACATTCGTTAAAAACGGGCGGGTATGGTTACACGTCCCACGAGATTTTTCAAATTCTTGTGTTTGTACTTTGTGGGAAGCTTTGCATCTATGTTTTAATCTCATCCAAAGTCCGTTGGCGTGGGAAAGCAAATACACTCGAGGAATCAACATAAGAGAAGTATCGAAATATTATGGTCACTTGAAACGAAAAGATAATCATTGAATCTCATTCTAAACTTCATCCATTTTAAACTTTGTACTTCTCTTTGGTTAATTTTAGTGATAATATAAAAAATAAAAAGCTCTTTTTCAATACAATCGGATTAGGCATAAGACATGACATATTTTGCCAAAAACCGGATGAGGCATGCAAATGTGAAAAAACGCACAGCCATTTATAAAAGTTATGAGTGAATCGTTACATTAGAATTAGTGTTGATAAAAAAAGTGGTTGAACGAGTAGGAGGTTTAAATTAAAAATTTTCTTAAAAGTTGACGGGATCAGTCCGGTGAATCAAAAATGATTAAGTTGATAAGACGGTGTGGTGTCTAACCTTGGAGGAACGTGAGGTCTTTACGCGAAGATGAAATTTTCACAAAATATGAATTAGCCCTAAATATTTTCACAATTAATATTTGTATCTAGTTGAGTAGTCCTTTGGCGATATCACCAATCCACGACCTTTTCTTGCTCCTCGGAAGACGGTTTCGATAATGTCTATCATTTCCTGTTTGTTTTCAATGGCCCAGTTGATTTTATTATTGTTTCCTGTGCCTAAATCTATCATTATATGTTTGTTGCGAAAGAAAAACATCACCGTGCAAGGATCGTAAAGCTCGTACATCTTGTTAAAGTCCGGGACTTCCGTTATGTCAACCACATAAATGACGCAAAACGATCTAACTCGTTCAGATATTCGATAGAGAGTTTCGTCCATTTTCATGCAGGTTGGGTCCCAATCGTGCCCGAATCGCAGTATAACCACTTTCTCCTCCTCGCTTATAATTGCCTGGTCGACTTGCCACCCGTTCGTTAAATGGTGAAGCAAATACGACATCGCTTTTAACCAATCACTGCGCAGACTCTGATTGTTTTTACTAGATGGCAAAGAGAACTTCCTGCGACGAAATTTGGAGCGAGACACACGAATTGCTTGCCAAAAAACCAGCTATTTTCGAACCAAACGTTATTCGCGCTGTTACCTCCTCAGTATTTGTTAATCATCACATAGGTCGATCTAGACATTAAAGTTTTAATCGTTCAAAACGGCAACTTGTCTCGACGATGTCAAGAGTTGAGCAATAACGAATCAGAGTTACAACAAAAGTTGCAAGAATTGACCTCAAGAAATCAACAACAGGAAAATATCATTGGGCTATTGCTTCAGAACATTCACCATGTATCAGCTTAATCTCTATTTAGAATAACAATGACATCAAACATCTTTTGAGTAAGTTTGAAGATATTACACCTGTTCGTTCTCACGGTATGTCTTTCACTTATGCTTAAGACAACTTCGAATCTGCATACTCATTTGTGCAACGTTTTGCATTTTCTTCCGATTCGATAATCTCTGAGGAGATCAACATTGCCCTGAATGAAAGCTTAAACAATGTGGCCAAACTGATAAATGTTGTCTGTGATAATAAGTCTCACTTGGCGCCCAACGGAAGTCTCGGTCCTCCTTCCACTGATCTTGTTGTCAGTGATTTCGTGAAAAATCGGGCTACGATTGCCGAGTTTGATTTTGTGAGAGATCGCTACGCGGCATGTCAAGAAGAGCTCAATAAACTGCAAAATCAGGTTGATGAGCTGACGTGTGAGCTGACAACAAAATCCCACCGTTACGACGTTTTACTTTCAAACTACAACGCCATATCTCAAGCGCCTGGAACTCACGAGTCTACTCACTCTCCACAGAATGTATTTCTTGAACTTAAAATAGAAAAACAACGAGGTCGACGACGAATTGAAGGCTGAATTGTTGTCCTACAAGGAAATAGCCGCAGCTCGTCTGGAAGAATTAAAAAACTTACAGGTGAAATATCAAGAAGCCTTAAACGATTATCACAAACTTAAAATTTATCAGGTTTTCCGTGAATAATTGTCAGAGTTCGAAAATGATTGACATTAAAATGCAGCCGGAGTTCATCGTTCTATCCCACCAAATGGAGACTCTTGCCCATGATTCAGCTCTAGTTGGTTACGAAGAATAATAATAGCTTAAAGAACAAGTTGAAACATACAAGGAGTTGTTCGAAAACCTAAACACAGAGCGCAGTCGTCGAGTGGAAAGTCTCAAGGTATGTTCTTCTATCAATCCAGAAAAATATTCGCGAATTTCGAAACCAAGTTAAGGATTCGCTTGGGAAGTTAAATAAGGAGCTTTACCAAACGAAAATAGACCTTTATCGCCATCAATATTCGAATACCGTGGTCAATTCAATAAAAAAATCTGTCTCTATTGATTCATCTTTTGTTGAAACTCTGGAACATTTTAAGGTTGTAAATATGACAATACTTAGAACGAGAATTCGAAACTGAAATCTCAACTAGTTGAACATTTGAAACATACCAACGAGTGTGCAGACTTGGATTGGAATGATCTCGAATTAGTTAAATCTCGTGTAGCCTCTCTACAAACAATAAATTCTGTTATGATCGAAGAATTAGAAAATTTAACCACCTTATACGAGGAAACTAGAAACCAAAATATTAATTTTATGCAACAAATTCAAGAAAACGAATCCGCCCAAATTCAAAGTTTAACAGAGGTAATTAAATGAGTAAGTGGCAGAATTTGAAATTAACCCAACAAATGAAAGTCTTAAACGAAGACAAAGAAATCCTCATAAAAGAAAACACAGCACTTAGGCTAAATTTGGAAACGTGCCAACGCGAAATTACTGAGCAAGAAACTAAACTAAACGAAACAAATGAACTTATTGCCTCTTCTCAGAAAGAATGCGAAACAAAACAATATTTATACGACACATTCAAAAAGAAATTCCAAGAAATCTCGAATAAATTTGTCGAATCCCACTCAATGCTCGAAAAGTATAAATTGAACCATGAAAATAACCAAGCCTTTATGTCGGAATTAGAATCGCGCTTCGAAAACGAGTCTTTCAAAAATAGAAGAATTAATGAAGAACTAGCTATTGTTAATCGAAAGCTCGAAAAGGCTCACCGTAATCAGTATGGGGGCGCCACGGACCGGATCCTTTTGGAGGAAGTTCGTATATTTAAACAAAAACTCACCTGCAGTTGTTGCAATAACCGTCCCAAAGATGCCATCCTCACAAAATGTTTTCATCTATTCTGTTTCGAATGCATTGCAACAACGTACAACACGAGACAGAGGAAATGTCCAAGGTGTGGACAAAGTTTCGGAAATCACGATTTTCACAAAATTTATTTTTAATCAATTTAATGTATATAGTTGTTAGGCATTGTTTTTGATTGTCGTAACGCCTCGAATGCAATTATTGTTCCCGTTGTCACTGCACTCAAACAGCTCAACCGGCTGAACTGTGGTATTTTTACATACGTAGCTTCGTTCATATCCACCTTGCTCCTGTAGTGCTGACTGACCCCGAAAAATTCGTTTCCCACCACTAAAGCACATTCACGAGACCAGTCAACTTTTTCGAAGTTTATACTGTTACTGTTCTCTTCTTCAGATTTACATATATCGGCCACATATAGAGCCGTGTTAGGACTCATATGCTCTTTTATAGTGTCTGGTAAGCAACCAGTGTAAACAGGCATACGGAAATAGGAGGCGCCAGAAGCGCGTACTGTCCTTTGACTCCAAATAGAAGCCGAGCCTTTCATGACCATAACTCTTTTACAACCAGCCAGTGTAGCATTGTTGATAAGAAGCCCAAGGTTCACGTGATCTTGAAGGCGGTCGGCGATTATGGTGAGATTTAAACTTTCGACTCTTCTTAACTCCATGACTTCGTTCGACGGTCGATGAAAAAGACCAGCAATCGGACATATAATGTTCAGTCGTGAGATCTTTTTCATTGCGTTTGAATCGATCTTTTGGAGAGTAATTTCCGTCCCTGTGATACGATCATCTATCAAAGAATCCCTCGTGAAAAATATTCTTGATAGTCTTCCTCCTGCCTTAACAGCCTGTAAGATCTCCTCCTTTCCCTCAATAAGCACCATTTTATTTGCTTCAAAGTACTTTTTGTTGTATTTCTGATTGAGATATCTATCGTTAATTCATGATAAACTTCAAATTTGGATCCTTTTCTGAAGATAATTTTCGAGCATTAAGTCTGAGGTATTTAAATATCATACACCTGAACCCGATAAAAACTCAACTTAATTTTCAACTATAATAAGTGAACGTGAAAAAAAGAGAATATTACATAAATACGCAAGCGCGCGCCTTTAATTTACTTTGTTTTTTAATTTTAACAGGAGTCAAACTTTCAATCTATTCTTTTATCACTGCTTTAGTTACTTGAGGTATGACTTCATTAATGTGATATCTACTGAATGAATTAGTGTGTTTTTTACATTTGTATTTAAAAATGTTAAAACTTTATCATATTTCATATACTGAACTTGTTTATTGTTAAAATCTCAACTTAAAATACAACGAATATGATTGTTCTCGAGAGTAAAAACATTGATTTTTCATATATTTCAACCCAAAAGTATCGGCCTGTTAAATATTTTAAGATTGTTTAAATTTTATGAAAGATGCTTGAGCTCCACAAGGATGCAGTCTAAACGCGCATGCCTGAAAAAATGAAGGGAAATTAAAATATTTGTAAGAAACTTTTTGAAATTATCAATGAGTTCAGAAGGGTTGCATTCCTCTACAAAAGTCTAAATTAAAACGAATTACTGGATAATCCAAATCTGGTTGAAGTTGTCATAGAATGAAAATTCAGACTTGATGACCTTAAGGAATATAGCTTAATTTGAATGTAAATTTGCTAAACTTTCATTTAATCGTCTACTATATCTTTTAAAAGTGTTTTTCAATTTACGAGGTTATTATTTATCCCAGATTCCGTGAGCATTCAAGACCAAAAGCTCTTATTCGACGCGTTTGTGAAATATATTTTGAATTTTGGCCACAATTATTCTTTTTTGTTTGTAATAAGTAAATACAATCTTAAATGATATAAAGTTGCATCAATGTAACTCTCAAAGTGTCCCATAATCACTTTCTTGCCATCGTCGTTGACCTGAATTTTTGTTATTCAGGTTTTACTGTTTTACGGAAAAGGATCAATGTCGTTTTCTTTCTGGAAACTGCAGTTCGATGGCATAAATTAAAGCCAATCCAAAGTCATAGGCTATAATGCACTCTATTCAATTGTAATCTTATGAGAAAATAAATTCATGAAGAGCAGTTAAATAAATGTTCAACGTTTCGTATAATTAAGGCATAGGTACGCTGAGCATATACCTCAATTCCGTGAGAATAGACTATCACCACCAGGAATTGTAAAAATTGATGGGAACAAATATTTGAGAATTTAAACGCATCAGAGAAGGGGATTCGTTTTTTGCTCAAACTGAGATTTCCTCCATTTTCCCTAGTTTGCAGGTAAGCTCTATTTCTGTTTAGAATTCAATAAATAATGCTTTTATATTTATCAGATAAATCAAATATTAGTTGTTTGTAAATTTGATTGCGATACAAATAAGTTTGGTTTGCTTTTATATGCTCTGACCAAATTTCAATCAGAGTATTTTTGAGCGAATTTCTCTGAGAATGTATGTATGAGTACTGCTTGTAGTTTCCTTGCCTTCAAACACGGTTAGTATCACGTTTCACTTTTCCTTGGACAATAACTGCATACATAGTATTACACTTTGTGCGTTCTTTTGTTCTCTTCGATTAGTTAGCCTTTGAAAAAGAAATAACTAACCACTTAAATAAATTGAGCGTGCGCACTTTAAATTATGATCTTTTCTAAATATCACGTGTCCAACCTGAATTTCTTCGCCGAAGGTTAAAGTTTCAAATTGGATTACTTTTCTTCAAATTTAATTAATTATTATTAATTTTAAATCTCTATCATTACATTTCATTCTGATTAAAATTTCATAAAATTTTATTTTACTAGTTATCTTTCTGAAATTAATGTTCATTCGTCAGATATATTTACAAGTTTTGTATTGAAGATAAAATCCAAATTTTGGATAAGTCTAGGAATCTTCTTTAGATAGGAAAGGAAACAGTCGAGTAACTTCAGAATAAGCCAACTGGATCACTTATAGTATAAATTCATTTAAGCATGCATTTTTTGACATATCTAGCATGATTATTTTAATTTCGGAACTATTTATGGATATCCCTTCACTGACGCTTGAATCCATTAAATCTATGGCCCTGGAGCTTTCAGAACTATGGATAAAACAAAATGTTTTGACCGGTATAAATTTACCTAGGTTATTATATCAGACGAAAATTGCCGAATAGGTCTTCGGTCGTTGCATCCGAACCGGTTTATCAATCAATATTCTAAAGCTAATAAATTTATTCCTTCATACTAACTTGATAAACACGATTATGCCAACGATCTAGGTAAATTTGATTTACAATTCAGATATTTAAGTTTATAGATGTCATAACTTCCATGAATTGTTTGATGCTTATTATTTATGCATTGATTCTATTTTTAAAATTCGAAAATTATGAGAATTTATCAATTTATTGACACGAATATTCTTTTTAAAAAGATCAGCTTATATATTTTATTCATATAATTTCATCGGTTAGGGTACGATTCGCCGACAAAATCAAATAATTTTTAAGCCCTCTTTTTTCAAAACAAAAAGAAATTTTACAACTCATAAACTGTAATTTTGAACGGTTAACGCCCATAGTTACTTACTTTTAAATAAATTATCTTTTTGTTTTACTAACTATTTACATAATTTTGAATTAAACAATCAATTTTATTGAATCTTTAAGTTCTTCAAGCAGTTCATGCAGATTTAACGTTCTATTCTCGTATAAACCCCACAATCTCTTGATTTTTTCATCCTGTAAGACATAGATCCTCTTCCTAGCCCTCTGTCTTCCCCCTCCAAGAAGTCTTCTCAATTCAATATTTGTGTAAATTTGAATTTGTTTTAAAATGGAACCCACTTCCCAAAAGCTTGCCGTGCTTTTATTTATTTTTATTAAGTTTAGCATGGAAACCTTCAGCCGCATTATTTGTTCGTCCACGTAAATCACCAAAATGATTCCGGGTATACCTGCTGAAAAGGCTGTCGTCTGCGCGTAAAAGCCAATTTTTTTCGATATACGTTTTAAGCTCGTCAAAAGCGGGATTACCTGTTGGCCAAAGTTGTTGAATATAATCCCAAGCTGCATCAATGCTTTCCAATGGGGGTTATAGGCAAAGCAGTGCATAATTGGACACAACGCCTAAAATTAGAGTCCTCATGGAGCAAAACAGGCAACCCTAAGCTTTGAACTCGCCTCCAAATAGCTTGTCCAAAGTGGAAATAACAGTCACGAATTGCTGCTTCGGGGAAAATCTCACGAGCTGCATTTTAGACAGCTTTCTCAAAGTCTATTTGAATCCGTCGAGGAGAAAAATCGATATTCATCTCAGAAAGTTTCTCCTTGACGATATTTAGTATTTAAGTATCTGCTACCTGGGTTTTACTGTTCATAAAACAGTAAATAAGAGGAAAACCTTGACCAGAAAAGACACCGTGCAAGATGTAAAGCTGAAAGAATGAAGTTGAAGAGGATTTATAAGTCCCATCCATTACAATACTAAGGTTTAGGTACGTTTGTGAATCGTGTAATGAAAGTGGAATCTCCCGAAACAACCAACGCATCTTCTCCAAATGAAACATGCAATAACATGTTGACACTTTCAGATAGACGGAAGAAGTCATAATTTAAGGAAGCATAATCAAGAACGATTCCCATTGGTGCTACTTCCTTTTTCTACATATAGATCGAAACTTTTAGAGTGTCAAACGAGGGTAAGTGAGCAGCAACATCAGGAGAATAAGACGGGACAAGATCTGTTTCAGCACAGTCATACATGTCTTGTGTCGGTCTGTAGGGGTCAAAGGAAGCCATCTCCTTGATCTTAGACCGCAGTTGTGAGGATATTACAAATTCTTCATCGTTTACATGAAGGTGCGCCCCTCTGACATTCACTAAATTTTGGTTTAGAGTGGTGGCAGTAACACTGCAGGCCTCCGTCTTGCACGCCCAATAACACTTACCGTTGGCTCTACGTTTTTTAATTCTGAAAATGAATCCAGAAACTATAAGAACTTCGTGTTCTTTTTCGCTTTTTAACCACTGTTCTCCTTTCATTTTTTAGAGGTTAAAAATTATTTTATCATGTCGGTGAACTGTTACGTCACGCACATCAAATAAAAGTTTTTGCATACCATTACAATGCCATCTACGTATAATAAAATAAATTTTTGTATCCACCTTGAAAACAATAAATTAAGATTTTTTATTTATTTAAAGAGTAGTTTAAACTTTTAAATGTGTTGAAATTTTTATTCGTAAGATCGGAACCAGTCGTTTTATCGACATTTTATTTTAACTAAAATGGGAAAATCTAACGATGAGGATTTGATAAACATCCATATCAAAAATGCGAACTAAGGTTGCATCTCAAGTTGAGAAAACAAACTTAAATCGGACAATCAATTTTAAGGAAAGAAGAAATTTCTACAAATTGACAAACCAATATTCCCAATAGTTTTCCACATAATACTTGGAACGTGCGTCAATCTACATTGTATTCATCTTAAAACATAGAAAATTAGAAAACCTTCACACTGACAATTATTTATCAAAATATCAAAGCAGAGATATGTTTATTCAAATATACTGACAGTAATACGCAGAAACAAGTAAATTTTTTTCTGTGTTCGAGTAAGTCGAACGTATCATTTGTTAATATTTCTCCTCAAAATCACTTTGTTTGCATTAATTATGGAAAATAAGATTTCATATTTTAGCACACGCTATTCAGGCAGCGCAGGGAATTGTTCACAGATTCGGATTGCTAATGGCCTGTAAAATCAACAATGATCAAATGTGAAAGTTATATAAATGTGTTAGTATCGACTTCCTGAAAGTTGAATGTGACGGAATAAGCTGTAATTTCTCATTTTATATTTCATGAAAGAGAATAAAAATCAATATATTTGGCTATCATTACTTCGCAAAAATATTTTATGTGTATTTTTCTACCATCATGTTATCATCATTTTTCAAAGTGAACAGATGCTAAAATAGTGTCATTAAACAATAAATACAAGATGAAATTCGAATCATCAGAAGTAGTGAACTTCGAAAAGATGGATGGGATGGATGAGTGGGTTCAAAGACGAAAAACTGAATTTTAAATGAGAATCAGTACGATGATCAAACACAACGAAATGGCTTTAATTATTCGCAATGTTGAAAAATTTCTGTTATGGTACAACTCGTTGTGGAAACTAAAAATTACTTTTCGATAAATTTGATGTGGCCTTTGTTTTAAAAAAGTTAGAATTACAAAGGCGGTCACTTTAAATAACATAATTTCAAGACCAAACTCTTTTAAAGATATGATTTTATCTGATAAGTTATCAGTTTTTTTATAATAGATATTTGATAATTTTCACTCGTTCTATAATGCGATCAAAAGAAAGTTATAAAAAAATATTTAACGCACGCGCGGTGAAACTTACAACTTTTTCCTTCTGCCACGCTTTTGATATGATTGGAAAGTCAGTAAACATTTGATTAAATTTAAAATTAAAAAAAATCTCGACAATGTAATTAAACCTCAAGAAATTACTTCATGTTTTACAAGGTTTTATTTTTTCGATCTTTTTTTATAATCCTGCAGATATTAGTCAAAAGTTGAAGCTTAACAATATTATCTTTAAATAAATTGAATTTTGACAGCTACCTAAGTTATTGTGGTCATCTTTTAACGTGTCTGCATGATGATAGCAAATAATCTGAGTGATGCTATTTTTGTAAATACATCAAAACTTTTTATAGTTATGAATAATTATCTTAGATGTCATAAAAATTTAAATCACCAAACCTACATGACCAGCAAAGTAATAAATCTGGAAGAATTTATAATTAGATACTGAGGATAGGAATATTTGAGTCATTAAACCTTATAATTTAGAGAGCTTTTAGATTGATTTCATGTCACACGAAAACGTGCGATATAATACGATTCTTTCTTGAGCTTTGATTCAAAAACTGAAATAACTTAAGATTAAAATATCCAAAATAAACATGAGATTTCAAAAAAAATTGAAACAAAATGGGTAAATTCTTCTCAAATAAAAACTATAAACTTATAAATTTTCAAAATATCTGGCCCAATCGTTATTGTTATACAAAAGTCGTCTGAATATTTTCTCATAAAAATAAAATTTCAATTCAATGTCTATCAAATGACGCTAAATAAGACTCACGACATTTTATACCTCGTATCTTCGGAATTCGCGTAATCAATTAAATTCAAACTAAATTTGATTGAAATGGATACTTTATAGAGTTTAGGATGCATATCATCTAAAAATAAAATTTTATGGTGACCCAAACCATTTTTCAAATCGATCAAAGATAGAATTGAAAAATGAGTTGGTTTCTCAGAAGTTAGATATCCTCATTCTTTGATTTTTAAGATTTTCCCCACATATGGTAAAAACCAACTCGACATTAGTCAGGAATTGAGATGTACTTTTTAACACTCATAACGATGTTAGGTTTTTCGTTTTTCTTTTAAGCTGATACATCAGTTTTTTTAAAAGTGTTCTATCCTGCTTTCAAGATTCACTTTCAATAAATTTTACACGACGCACGCTCTAAAACTAAATTTCGGTATCTCGATTTTAAAAATTTGCGAATTGAACTGCTAACAATAAATTCTATTGAAAATAACAATTACACCACAATTTTGGATTTTATTCTCATTCAAATGGTGAGATTTTTAATGAATAATGTTCAGAAGGAAAAAATTTGTTAAAATTCACCAAAGAATAACTTAAATTTAAAATGATTTTTATAAATAAGATAGGATTTTTGAGCTTTTTCTTTGATGTAACGACTACGATTTTTGCGTATCCAATCTTGAAAGTTCACAGTAATCTACATCTAAAAATACATGTTTTTTCGCGCATAAAATTTAATTTTATATTACAGCTATTATTTAATCAACCAATAGGTATCTTTAAAAAGATTAAGTTGCATGGCTGTATTTTAGAAAATTGATTTTATTGGTACGATAAGAAAGCAGCTCAGGTTCTAAGATTGAATATAAACAAATTTTATTCTTCAATTATCATCTAAAATATCGAAGTTTCAAAGTTAAATAACTGTGGTACACCATGTTGAAATTGCTATTTCTGGAAGATTTACCTCAAGAGTCATTTTAAAAAGGTTAAAGTAGATTAAAATTCTTGAAAAAACCGCCAATTATTTTCCAGAAGTATTATTTAGTTTATATTTTATTTTAAAATGTCACTTTGTAAAAAACATTTTTGTTGAATTTTTATAATTTTATAAATAAAAAGGAAAATTCATAATTAGTAAGATTTCAGCAACAGCTCTTCAAAAATAGGTGTTATCCAGAAATGATATCTTCCGAATTCGTTTCAACAACCTTTCATAATATGTTGTGATTTCCACAAAACTGTTGAAAAAAGGGTGTGAATTCGACACAGCTTGAAGTTTTCTGTAGATTGCTTGAATGAATATTCTTGCAAACTTCAAAATTTCCCATCTTCTTAAAATATTAAATATTTTCATCTATAAATTAGTTTATTGTGCAAAATACTTTACGCACGCGTAGAGCTTAAATTGATTTTATCACTACTTATGGGTGTGATCTTTAGTTTCATCAAGTTTTTCACGACAATAAAAATTCTGAAGTCAGGTATTTGTTCTTTTGAAACGAATCTTCAATAGAATGCCAGTTAAAAGCTTAAATTAATGAACGGGATCAATCAGTGAGATTTCGGATCCAATTTTTTTATTATTACTCTTTATTTATTTTATACAATCTCGAAATTATCAGAAATCTATTTTTACAAACTCAGAAATAATTCGAGGTTTGTGAGGTATGTTTTCATATGTGAAACAATCTTAGGTGCGGATTTTCAGGTTAATGTTGATAGATTTACATCTTATAGAAGTATATAACCATTAAAGTGCCGTTAATATAAATTTTTTCAAAAATATATTTCGCGCCAATTTTATGTTTTGAAAAGAGTTAGTTCAACCGCAATTTTATTTTGTCAGTACGCTTACAAAGTCTAGAAAACAAGACTTTCAACGATGACCCACATATCCGTGGAATGCCTTTGAATATCGTCAAATTGGTGTTACACATCAAGTTCTACCAAAATTAGATTCTTAAAGTTTGAACCTAAGATCTGAGTGAAAAGTTGGCCTTGTTTGTTGAAAGTAAAGACAGTGATAATCTTTGACAGGGGCGGCAAACCTAAAAATGGTTGTTTTACTCGAGTAGAATCAAGTGAAAATTTTGTAACAAATTTTATCTGTTGTTTTTTAAATGATATGCCAGACTGGTAGGGATGTAGGGTGTGTCTGGTGGGGAATCAGAAGTGGAGGTCGGTAGGGTGTTGGTTGGATCGCTTAAATCAGGATTCTCACAGTTTTCCAGCATATTATATTCAGTTCATTGAGTTTGTATAAAAGATCAGAATAAAAGACGGAATCAACGAAACAACACTCGGCAAAACTGTTTTATATACAAACTAGGGACTGGATTTCTAAGGATAACTCAAATCCAATAAAACATAAATGAACGAAGCATTGATTCAAAGGGATTAAATAAAAATCTTATTCATGTTGTGAATTAAAATGTGTCAAAATATATGAATATTAGACATGCTCCAAAATATGCTTCTTCGTAACGACTTTAACCAAATCGCACAAATTGACAGTATTTTCAATGATTCAGCTAATTTTAACAATTCCATTCTGATTTCTCAACACATATACGCTTATTTAATTCTTTAAATATCTTCAAGTTGCATTTTTTCACTTTGAAATATTTCAATCAAATGTTCAAAAATACAAGAAAACGCGCTTTAGCTATTCATACCATAAATTAATTGACTTTCATTCATTGAGCAGGTGCGGGCACACGTTTAATTCTCGTGATACTACGGTAGAAAATAAATTTCCCCAAAATTTAAGAAAGCACATAGTTTATAAAAGATTCTATTTTCAGAATCGCGAAGAAATTTCAAAACTAAACCTAAAAGTTGATGTGTTTTCACTGTCTTTAAAAAACCGAATACTGTGCTGGAATTCCCGCCTTCATCCGTTCATAACATTAATATTTTTCTAAATTAGTCTTGAAATAAATTTAATAAAGGTCGATCATCGACAAACGAATAAAACCACACTGAGTGGATTATTTAACTTTTCAAATTGATAACAGAAATCAACCGTGGGGTTTCGAAATCCTTCGTTTATGGTTAAAATATTAATTCCAAAACCAAAATACATCTTATGAGATGAATTTGAAAAATGTTTGATGTTTTTCATAAAAATGAGTGTTAATATATCTTTTATAGTTTCAAATTGGAAATTCAGCATACATATGAATTATCTTTGAAAAAAATTGTAAGTTGTTTACAAGAGTTAAAATTAATGGCAGTACAGAGATTTTAGATTCAGAAAAGTTATTGACATACAATGAACCTCTTTTAATTAAAATCCAAAATATTTCAAAAATTGTTTCATATATATACATCTTTATATCGTTGAATCATTATTTTTGTTGTTTTAGGAATTTATATGCCATTTTAGTTTTAAATGTTTGGAATGAGAAGACCTTGGTCGTACTCTGAGGAGAATAAGCTCGACATATTGTTGTCATTGTCATAAAAAACAACTATTCTTTTTTAAAATTATAGGTGTAATACGATAGCAAACGAGACGGCGCGAAATATTATATTTTATCACATCTTCGTATAGTCAAGTTTGTTACATTTTGCCACGAGGATGCAGAATACATGATAGGGCATCACAAAAATTTTAGATTTAACAGTAGTATGAAATTTTAGAGGGTTGGTTCTTCTACGAGAGGAGGTTCAACGTAACTAGTCGGATACACAGGATTGTTGAGAACAGTCCACAAGGAGAAATTAAAAAAGATCTCTCGATTAAATCAATCTGGAAAAATTATTTCCAATTATTCAATATAATTTCAATGATTTAGATTACGACAAATTGAGTTGTGAATAAATTTCATAAAAGGAGTAACTATCTCTTCCAGATATATATTTGAAATAAATCAATCCAAAATGAAAGCGAACAGATTACAAAATTCCCTTCACGGCAAACATGGATGAAGACCTATGTGACCAGTTTATCTTTGGGATAAAAATGAATCTGTCTTAAGGAAATATTTTACAGGTTTTCCTCTGAGAATATTACTCCTGATGAAGTTTTTGAGGCGGTGAGAAAGAAGAAAAAAAGAAAAAACATAAAGATAATACATTGAGAAAAATATGGTGGAGAAATGGTGAAAAAAAGTTAACATCCGTAAATAAGAATTTTCGGAGTTGAAAAAGCAGAAACGATGCAAAATTATAGATCCCCAAATAACGTTGATACGATGTAGTTCGGAACGACAAAAGTTTTGCCGACGTTTCAGCCATGAGTCAGGAGTGTCGTTAATGTAAGAAGACGAGACACTTTGTCTGAGCCTGTCTGAAACGAGGAAACAGGATAAAAATCTAAATGATCAAAATATAACACATTTATTCGAAAGTAATGATTATTGAGAATGAAAATATTTATTTGTTCACTTTTCGACTGCTTATAATGCTTTAATAAACATTAAAGTTCTTAGAATGGATGTTAAAATTAATTCTCTTCCTGTGGAGATGATACCAGATACGGGGGCCTCAATATCCTGCATTTGACAGAATATTTTGAAAAAATTGATATAACCTACACTGAACCTAGTTGGAAACGTAAAAAGTTACACTAATAATCTCAGCCAAGCGCCGGCTATCTCCTGGGTATGTGTTATTTGGAGGAAAAGTCGAAAATTACTCATTTTAATTACTGTTCAAGAAGTCGAACCTATTTTTGGCCTTAATTTGATTAAAGAGTTTACCATGAGTAAAGTTATTAATTGAGTGGACCCTGAAAAAGAAGAGTTAAGGACTAACTGAAATGATATTCTGGGAAAATGTTCAATATTCGATCAAAACAACGACGGAATCACAAATTAACATGCATCAATTATTTAAAATTCGAATGCAAAGCCAATGGTATTTACGCCGAGGAAAGTCCCCTATGTTCTGAAAAGTGAAGTAGAGGAAGAAGTTAAAAGTTGATAAAAAATTAAAGTTGTAAAGACATCATTAAAATGGACCTCCTCCACAATCAAAATTACAAAACCAAATGGACTTACCAGAATATGTATAGATCTCAAAATTCCATTAAATAAATATATTTAAACTATTTTCACTTTCCACAACAAACCTTTTTGGATATTCAAGAAAAAATAAAAGGATCGAGATATTACTCAACAGTTGATCTTAAGGATGCTTATATCCAGATGGCTTTTGACGAAAACTCTTCAAATCTTACAATCAGAGCTTGACATATTAGTTTCTTAAATACAAACGTTTACCTTTTGGTATTTCAGCAGCTCCAACTATTTTTCAGCGTTTTATGTATTCGATCTTAAACTGAATAAGGTAAAAACGTGTTGCTTGGATGATATTATCGTAACCAGAAAAAAGATCGATGATCATTGAAAAATGTATCTGAAGTTTTGTCAATTTTTGAAAAATACAACATCAAGGCCAAAAAGAAAAATGTAAATTTGGTCTCACAGAAGTTTGTTATTTCGGCCGTCAGATCGATGAGAGTGGATTTACTTAATTGCTCGACTATATCAAACAATTCTTGAATCTACCATCATCCAAAAGCATAACGGAGCAAAAATCCTTCTTTGGTTCTATAGATTATTATCACACATTCATCCCAATGTTACAGAGTAAATATCCACCATTTTAAGACGATAAATTCAAAATGGGCCTGGAATAAAAATCTTCAAAAGCTATACCAAGAAATAACTTCTGTCTTTCTTCTTTCCAAAAGTTTTTACATTTCAAAGAATATTTGCCAATTATAGTCGCTACCAGAGTTTCGCCAGTAGGAATTGGATGTGTCTTTCTCCATAAACACGAAGACGGTTCAGAAATGCCATCTTCCTTCACTTCCAGAACATTAAATTATACGGAGAGAAATTACTCTGTAACCGATACAGATGCTCTAACCATCGTAACACCTTAAAAAGTTTCATGACGATATATGTGCATGAAAATTTACCTTTTGACCGATAATAAACCGCTGGAGAGAATCGTTCAGGAGTTAGCTGTACTTCCACAACTACCAAGAATGGTAAGAGCGAGTAGTTCTGAGCGCCTAAGATTTCAAAATAGTTTATCGCCAAAACAAATATTATACGATTGCAATTGTGTTGTCGTGTTTGCCACAGATCGAAACCGAGCGAAACAAACTTGCACGAACTCAATTTCCACCACATTTTCAATTTCAAAAAAAGTTCTGGCAAAGGAATCATACGACGATCCTCTCTTATCAAAAATAAGGAAATATATTTCGTTGGGGGGCCTTCTAAATAAACTCTATCAAATGGCGTATCTGGATATTATGAAATGATAAACGTACTGTCAGTCGAAGAAAACATTCTTTTTACGCATAACCGGTTAATTATCTTAAAGAATCTAAAAAAATTATTCTATAATATTTTCACACGTGCCACCCAGGCATACAGGCCATGAAAGAAACATCACGGTACTTAGTTCGGTGGCCAGGTATGAAAACTGAAATTGAAGGGTGGGTTGAACAATGTCAGGAATATCAGGAAAATAGGCAAAGGCTGATAGAATGCCCTTCACTGTCACGTAATGTACTTAAAAATCCATGGGAACGTATTCATATTGATTTTACTGCACGAATAGAGGTTTTAATTGATTTTTTTTCCTCGACACTTTTTCTAATTCGCTCGGAAGCCTTTCTCTTGAAGCATACACAAAGAAAAAAACACTAAAATGTCTCGAAGAAGTATTCTCACGCTGGGTATTCCTAGATTCATTGTGTCAGAGTATGGCAGTCGAATTTTTTCAGCTAAATTCAAAGAATTCTCGAAGATTATCGTGTTAAACATATCCCACCCAGCCCAAATCATTCGAGAACAAATGGCAAAGTTTAAATAAATATTTTAAAAAAGGAAGAATATTAAAAAACATAGAGAAGCGTTTTTCTGTTATTCCTTTTTGGTTAAGAAACACTGCATCAGCAACGACCAATCGATCTCCAGAAGAGATTTCATATGGTTAGAAAACTTCAAGGAGTACTGGATGATTCGAAACCAAATGTTGGATACAACATAAAATAATCATATGAAAAGAAAATTTCACCAAAGTAAAAAAATTACGTTAATTTTAAGAAACTAACATGGTCTGGGTTTGAAAAGAAATGGTACCTGGATATCATGAACGTGAAATGGTCAAGAGAACTGCCGAGTTATCTTACAACGTTGATGTGGAGAGTAAAATAACTTGGAAACATGCGGATACGTTGAAAATAAGACAGGACTCTTCTGGGGAACATTCAACTCTTGATCTAAATCACAACCAAAATTTACTGAAAAAGGAGCAAAGTCAAATTGAGCAGTACGACCAAGGTCAGTGTTTAAAAAGAATGAAATTTTTGAACCTACAAAAATGGATAAAACTAGGAATGGGGACCAAACCTCGAATGAAGTCGATGCGTATGAAATATTAAGCTATCCTCCACGCAGATCAAATCATCTCAGAAAACCGCCAGATATTCAATATCAAAAGCATCTTCGAGCCTATCAGGAAAAATATTCACAAATAGGAGGAGAATTATGCTATACAAAAGCAAACTAGAAGGCCCGAAATATTGTCTATTTTAAATCACGTTCTCGAATTATCAAGTTTGTTAAAATTTGAAAATATTGAATTATTTTTAATTTCGATTTTAAATAAAAACCAGATTAAATTGTTTAAAGTTGACCGTTATAAATAGCACATCATTTGGGAGTTGAAAGCATAATATATTGTTTCATGTTTAGAATCTAAAATCAGAACAAATTAAATTTCCATAAAATTCCCATTTATAAAAATAACAAATTTAAACTCGTTTTAGTGGTTGAATCGATATAAATTTTTTTAAATATGTAAATATGAAACAACGCCACAAGCATTTCGAATTTGCAAACTATGCGAAAAATTTTGCCCCTCAACTTCCAAAAATAACATGGATCGTTTAAAACAGGCGATATAGCATAGATTCGACAAAAAGGAAGTATTCTAAAAATCCTCCTTAGACCATTGAAAAGAGTTGAAACATAACAATTCTATTCAAATAACTAAAAAATAATGTGTAATTATTTCAAAAATATTTTCTTTTGGATTCTTCTATACTTGCTTTCCCACAGGGTTTTAAACGAATCGAACAATCAGAACGATCTTCTGTGCTGTTTACCAGACGGACGAAGCTTCACCAGAAACAGTCTCAATGTGATTGGAAAAATTATCGGATTCAAAAAATTGGTGATTATCATGCCGACGATGTTAAGATTTGATAAAATGGGAAGAAATATGAGCTATGTTTTTCAGTCACTAGATTCAATTCTTCCACAAATCACAAACGATTCATGTTTGTTGTTGTTCCTATCAGATACCAACCCTATATACGTCTCTTACCTTACCGACCTGCTATTGATGAGATATAAGCCATATATTCACGAAGGGTACTTTCAAATAATCATCCATGGAAGCATCGATTATCAGATACCAAAACACGTTCCACCTTCGAACTACGGCGATTCGTTGAAGAGAATAAAATGGCGCAGTCGCTATAATCTCATGCTTTCTTTTATGTTTTCATACTCATACGATCTGAGCGACTATTTTCTACACATAGAGGATGACGCCCTTTCTAAACCGAAGATGCTAGAAAAAGTATACCAACATATAGACGCATGCTCTGAAGTTAACTGGTTTTACATGAAGTTTTCTTATGTTAGTGGAGATCATGGAACATTGTACCCATCGTTCATGGTCCCTATAATGAGTAGATTTATGAAAACATTTTACCTTGAACAGCCATGTGATCTCCTTCGTAATATGCTATTCAATCAAGTATATAAAAACGACTTTAGGTCGAAAGAAAACAACCTTGGTTGTCCCCTTTTAAAACAATTTTCATCTTTATTCTTGAACATTGGAAGCCAGTCTACCCTCAAAGAAAACGCTTCATAAAATAAAAAACATGTTTATGTTTCGGACAGATCTTTTCATCAATATATAAAATATAAATTCGAAATGTTCGTTACAATTTTTAAAGGCGGCTTTGCGATTATAAGGGTTAAATTGTTGCATTAAGAGCTTGATTTTTTATCTGGGTAAAAATCAACATTTTCAATTTAATTTAAAATAATCAAACATGTTCTCGTAGATTATACAAATACCGATTTTGAGATATTTTCAAAATTTTTATTTTGAAATCGTTGAAGCTTTACCAGAAAGTTTTGAAAATGATTTACAATTTTTAACGGTTTATACTGGATGTTTTCAAAAGATGATTATTTTGATAACTTTTTTTATTTAAATTTGGTTGTCTTTTGAGAGGCGTAAATGTATGAAAAATATGCTTAAAATTTACTCAAAACTTTGAATTTGAGTGTGTATAAGTTAAAAATGTTAATATTGGAAGGGAAAATAAAACCAACCATCTATAAATGATGAATTTAAAAAATAAAAGCAAAAACTCTCTTTTATATCGAAATAAATTGACTACATTAAAATTTAATCCTCAACGTAACAAGTATGAATGTTTCGATCTCCTCACAAATCAAAGAATTTTCACAAATTCTGAACGAATGATCATTTAATCTTAGTACGTTTTACATGATGTAAAGAGCCGTTCACAACAGTTATTGGGAAGAAAAACCTTGACATAAATGAACACGCTGAAGTTAAAAAATTTATAAAATTAATTTCAGAAATACCTCATTTTGCGAAAGCGTCACGAATCGTAGTGTGACTATCGGACATAAGAGTATATTTTTAACTTTTAAACCAAAGCAAAATTAGAGTGATGTTATTTATTGTTTACAGAATATGTAAAACATTGGCTATTAGTTTATATTTATAAAAAATTGGGACATATTAGCTTCCACACAAGGCATCTGCTTTCTTCGTTGTTTATTTGGAACTCCCAAAGAACTAATGCAGCACGAGGTAAGGTTGTCCTAATTGGCCGAGGAGAGGGTAGAGTTCCACATCAAAAAATTTCATCTTGAAGATTTTACTGAAAACGAGTTAAGTGCTTAAGGGCAACACCTGGTAAACAGAGCTTCCCTGAAGAACGCAGATTAAAGAAAATCTAAGAATACATCCTGATTGGTTCAACTCATTCATGCAATTAAAAAATGATGTGTTAAAACTGCGATAAAATCGAACCTTAAAAAATATTTGAAAACAAAATTGATTAAAATTCATCAGAAAACGGCGAATCAAGCAGTGGCGCGAATACGATTGTTTCCGATGTTGTTTGATATTATTTCTGTAATATCTCGATTTACAACAAGTAGAATAAAAATTTATTCGACCTGTGCGCACGTGTTTTTGATTTAATTATAAAAAGGGTTTTATACAATACGTCCCTCGATCCTCCGATTCATCACTTGGCTGTCGAAAACAAACAATGTTTTTTAACCTTTCTAATCTTCTTGGAATTATTTCCCTTAGTTATCGAATGAGTGTACGTATTTGAGTTGGAATTGAAATATGATAGTCTCAATATATCAAATAACCGCCAATATTGTTATTAACACGTTTTTTGGATAATTGTTGTAAAATATCAACTGAACTGCTTTTTCTTTTAAAATTCGTTCTCGAATTTTTTTCCAATCAGACAAATACTCTGTCCGTGTTATGATAGTATCGTGCTCAAATCTTTCGAAAAACTGTTTCAGGCACAAACTGGATGATCCCTGCCCAGTCTTACAGAGTTCACCAATGTTATTTTTTTATATTTTTCGACGAAATGTTTGCATTATAAACTATTAGGTCTAAAATTAACAAAAATGTTGCTCATATGAAATTGAATATCACCTCAGCCTGCGTTTGCTGAATTAAAGTGTGAACAGTATAACGATATGTCTGTAATATCTGATAAATCTCTCCTCAGGTTGTTTAACATTTTTTGACCTCGAATATCCTACTTTGGTTGTACGAATAGTTCCTTCTGCCAGCTAATTTGTTCGATTATGATATAATGTCAATATTATGTGTTAAATGCAATTTATTCGGGTAAACAACTCGAATTCATTTGATGTAAAATGAGGCCCGTTACCTGATATGCCTGTAATGGTAAGCCCATATGGCCAATAAAGACTGTAAAGATTTTATTGATATTTATGATGCTTCATTTCAAGTTAGGCAAACTTCTACCAATTTGATATCCGCGTCCACCAAGATAAACCAAATAAACCATCTATACTATCGTAGAAATCTAAATGTAAAAGCTGCCATGTTCGCTCTGGAGTTGACCCCAGAAATATCTGATTTTCTACCCAACGAGGCATATTTTCTTGGAAACAAACGCACGTTCCAGCCAGTTGTTCACAATCGTGACTGATCCCTCGCCACCATAAGTATAGTCCGAGAGAGATTTCATGTCTCCAAGTCCTAGACGTTCATGATGTAGCCTATCTGAGAAAACTTTCGGAAAAGTTAGAGGTATGATCATTCGGTCACCGAAAAATATAATCAGATCTTCGACTGAAAGTTTCTCTTTTATCAAAATATATAATCAAAGTAAGAAACAGACGTCCTTTATTTTTGAGGTCAAAACTTATAAACCTTTATAAATTCGATAAAGTTTGAGATTGAAGCGTTCTTTTCTTAAGGATTGTTTCAACATTAGTATTTTTATGTTTCCAACGAACGTTCTTCGCGCGATTAGTAAGCGTATGGCAATCTGGACCTTGCGTCAGGGATAAAATTTTCTTTTCCAAATTTTTATACTATTTCAAAATTGTTGCCACTTAGAATAAAACACCATCAAGCAAATCTTACTTATCGTATTTGGGTAATCCCTACCTTTGCACACAACATTCTTTCTTACGGTTTCTGGTCAGTTAATGAGTTAAAATTTCTGCGAAATAAAAAATGAAGAAATTTCATAATACAAAACACAACTGCTAATGCCCCTTTATCGTTGATAAAATAGTTATGCATGGGCTTTGACAAAGTTGGGGACACACAGTAAACTGGTTTATCGATTCCTTTCTCATCTCTTGGTTTCAAAATCGCCCCAATTCCTTGATTTGAGGCATCATAATAGAGTGTCAGTGATCTGTCCATGTTATAAATAAATTATTTTGTCTGTATTTGAAAGTAAATATTTTAATTCTTTAAACAGCTTTCCTCGTTCTTCGTTCCAATTCTATCTTGATACTTTTTAAAAATTCGTAATGGTGCCGATTTACCGTGTAAATCTTAGAGAAACGTGAATTATATAAAAAATGTCAATGTTAGACTAACCCAGTGTAGGAGTGACGTGGTCCATGTATGTTTTAAAGTTTGATGTTCACTTCTGTTTTGGTGCCCCAATAATATTCCATATACTTTTATTGATGCATGACACCGTTGCTTCTGAATTCACATTCATTCTAACTTAAACCCAGTTTATTTTGACATTGATAAAAAGACATTTCTAGTGTCATAAATTTTTTTATTGATCTGTTTATTGTAGAAGGTAAGTAGATACAATCAAAATCAAAATGAATATTTCCTCAGTAATTAATATGCTTGTTATTTTGTCCAGTATTGTCTTTTTTCTTCTCTAAACAAACCACTGAGAAATGAAAAAAATTCCAAAATAATTGCAATCTTTGTTTCAGGCTTGATATGCATGTTTGCTTTGATGCCAGCTTTCTCGCCACGAAGAAAATCTTCTGTTGGTTATGCCTGAGAGGTGGGTCGCTGATGTTTGACACCACATATTTCTGATCTTTAACACTGTCTGATTTGGCCAGTTCTTTTCAGTCGTTTCTGAAGATATCGCGATTTCGAGTTTGTAGAAAACATCCCTTTAGGGCTCTCTTGTATCCGTGTGTGTTTAAGAGAAACAAAAAATTGACCTCTGATACGTTCGTCCAACGAGTTTACAAATTGGCCATTTTTTGCTGTCCGCCTAAGCAGAAGTGTACAGTTCGAAAAGGATTAATCCTCTTAAAGATCCCCATTTTTGTATTTGTACTTTGTTAAAAAGATGAAGTTTTTGAAAGGAAATAATCTTCAAATAATTTCTTAATATCTAAAAAGGAGTCAATTGTGAGGTCTGAATGATCAAAATCGTCAGCTGTTAGGCCTTACTTCTAGCCAAAAACGCTCTGAAGAAAGAGTCATCGCATATATTCTGATGACTTAACCACATAGACCTACCATGCAAGATAATTGTTGAGTTTTCCTCTTCTGACTTGAAAGAGTCAAATTGGATAAAATGAAATTCTTAACATCCTAAATGTGTGCGATCTGTTCTACTGAAAACTACTTTTTCTATCTTCTCTTCGTCTAATTCACAAACTCGATTTACAATAAATAAAATTAAAATTAATCTGTCTGATCCCAAGTGTTGTAGATTTTATTATGAAAAGGAGTTATTACAATAACCATGATATATACGTCGAAGAAAGCTAAAAGATAAATTTAAATTCAGGAATTATGAAAATACTGCTATTTGAGCAAAAGACATCTCAGAAACAAAATGGAATAAAATAAATTTCATTTTGATTCTTAGACCGACGTGATAATCTGAGTCAAGATAGATCGTTAAAAGTTGTGTGTATAAGAAGTATCTTCTTAAAGATGAAATTAAAAAATTAGCACAATTCTACAGATTTAAAACTCATGAAATTTAGACGATAATCTTGAGTAAGAGAGTTTGAATCAGATGTTCGAAAACGAGTAATAATACCGGGAGATATTTTACGAAAGAAGTATCGATGAAGGTTTAACACATCACACCAACTTTATTGCTAACCGAACATCTCGAATCGAAAAGAAAGAAGATTTATGGAAATAACATTTGACCACATGCACGTTCCCGTAATTCTGGGATTAAAAGTGAAGATTATATGAATCAAAATCAAAGCTAACTTAATGCGTTAAATATTCATAAAATATAAAATAACTTATTTTTTACGTTATTTCAAAAGAATTTTTATCGGAGAGCGTTCAACTGGTCCAGGAGATCACATATTGTCAGGTAATATCTAAAGATAATCGGTTTTCGCATCTGAATAAAATTCGAAACTGGTCTAATATGTTGTTTAGCGTCATACAAATACGAAAAATTGATAAGATGCACATAAGATATATTTGCACAATGAGTGTGCTCAAAAGATAGTCTGAAAATTCACCTATATTGATCTCCATAGGTTTGAATAACTGTGCAGAGCTCACGGCATTGAACATGTAACGTCCCCCAATACTAAAGAAAAGTTAACTGCCAGCCATAACAGCATTTAGAACAACTAAAAAAAATTTTGGCAACAAAACTATATTAAAATAGGAATTAACCTTACATTATTCATATAATCATCTTAAAAGAGTGACGATGAGAAAATGTCTCAGCGGTGCAATAGATAACACCAAAAAGGAAAATTGAACTGTTTCAAAGAAGTCACATAAAAAATAACTTAAATTTTTAAAAGCACAAATGAGTCAGTCTGTAAACAAGGAGGTCTAGATCTAAAAGTAGCTCCAACTGAGCTTCAATAGAGAGTTAAGAATCAGCTGTTGAATTATCTTATATACTGAAGTGTAGAATTACTTAATTAAAAACATTGAAATATCTTTGATGGTATTTACATCAAAATTCGAAGGAATCAGTTTTCCCAAAGTTTTATCCAAGATAACACGATCCTAAGAGATAAAGTGAAATGAAACGAAGACTCAAAAGTCTGAAAATACCAAGAAAAAAGCTTTTTCTTTGCGAAAAACCAGTTAATCCATGTACTGAACAGTTGAGAGAATGATAACACAGACATTTTTATGACAATGTGATGCGACTTTGGGGAAAACTGACATTTTGGAATTAAAAGATCAAATATTTTCTGAAATGACGTTAAAATTTAAATAAAACACAGAAATTCCCTTTTATTTCAAAATGCCACCCGTTTTTTCTATTAATGAGCTTGAAATCGGATTTTAACTTGAAGTTATCCAAAAATATCCATTGCATTCTTCGGAAAAATTCAACTAATTTCAGATCCTCTACCACTCACTCTATAGTCAACCTCGAAGGCGAAAAAGTGACAAAAATCTAAAATTTTTACTAGATTTTGTGATACCTGCTTCACTAAAATGTATCTTTCAAAACTTTTAAACTTTTCTGATTATTCAAATATTTAATTTTAAATATTTATCATAAACTCGCTTGAAATATTTTAAAAATCAATTATTAAATCATAAATGATCGGCCATTAAAAACATAAGAGTGAGTCGAAATTGCATAAAAAACACAAGATATTAATGAAGTAAAGGATTACTCGATCAATAGCGTAATTCTTGCAATAAATCTATTCAACTTAAATAAAAAATGTAAAAAAAAATTCATATTATTTTTCATGATAACGATCGATTCAGATTGACAAACGTTTTTCTAAAGAATACTCCAAGTTTATCAAGGGTGATTTATTCAAACTATTCGGAAAGTAAACGTCTAAATTCAATTCCATTCTTAGTCTGGGCATGAATTACCAAGTTCTTCCAAACCAAAAATACATTTTCAATTGGGTTTAAAAACGGGAGATTTCCTGCAGGTATTTGATAAGGTATCTTGCGATTCCTTCATCTTAAGCCAGTTCACGAATGTGATGATTTCTTGCATTATCCATTTTCAAAATAGAAGATGTAATTCCCTTGTTATGAAAGACGCCAACATTTCCCTGATAGATGTCTTGAAATCTTCAACAGTTATTGAAGTTCTTTAATCTTGTTTTTTGCGGATTTCCATGTTTATTCATTACAAATTTCGCAAAACAGTTCTGCCTCCTACTGTTGGGACAGAAACGTATGCAGATAATCCAGATTCACTTCTACCTTTACTTGTCCTTTTAAGAACCGAGAATCCAACTTCACTGAAAATGAAGGTTCTTTGTCATAGTTTTCCATTTCAAAAAAGCTGAACAGTTAAGCGTATTCCACTCTGGTATTGAAAATTCTATCACAATTGCTTAGAGCTGAAACCACTTTTAAATTTTTTAAGTTTATTAAAACTCAGAGGAGACCTATTCACTGTACTGGTTAAAAACTGAATAACTAAGGTTCTTAATACCCAAGAAGCGAGCTCTTAAGGTGTTTATCTGTTATTTTCATCCAATTAGGAATGTAAGCGTTCCCCACCCTCAAAGTATAAAAAAGATGGCCTTTCCCTTCCACACCTATTCGGAAGTATATGTCGAGTTTTCAGATATTTTTGTTAAATGGTGTGTATTGTATGATATTTTTATGAGACATTGAAAATATGGGTGAAACCGAACACTTCGCTTATGTTTTAAAAACTATTCGCCTTCAATCATCTTCAGAGACTGGTAATCTCATTTGTTGCCATGTCTAATTCTCCCATTGACTTTCAACGTTATTTTATACATTGCTTTTGATGGATCATTCTTGTTGAAGATTTCGCCACTACCATCTGCTTCGTTTGTAGACCTTTCTTGAATTTTCCATGGTTTTCTAAAATTATGCGAGTGTATGTTATTAAATTTATTTTATTTTTTTAAAGATTGTACGCATTTCGTTATTAACAGGGAATAAATATTTTTACTCCTTCTTTTTTTAATTTTACTTGAAATTGATTAATCGAGAGAATTAAGCTATTGATTGTAGTGATTACGTTATTGATCGAGAAACCTTATTTCATCAAAAAAAGATAAATAAGATAACGTAAATAATAAAAATATAATAATTTCTTGAAAATATAAGAGTGACATGTTAAATGCGCGAAAGACAACATCGCAACAGAAAAACTATCAAAGAATATCCAAATAGAATATCGCACAAAGTTTAAAACAAACCATTCATGATAAAACGCTTCATTGAGGGGAATATAAATGTACTTTACCCTCAAATCAGAACAAATATACTCATATAAATTTATATGATAAAAATAAGCGAAAATAGCTTTGTATTTTGATCTCAACATTATGGATATTGAATTCGGCTTATAATTTTTCTGAATCAATCTTACTGGCTTAATTTCTAAATTTAAAACCTTTGATTCAGACGATGGAAATTGATTCGTTGGCATCAAATAAGTTTTAACTATTCACATGACAAATCAAGATTTTTGATGTTTATTAAAATGAACTGACGTCGTTTATTCTCTCGTGTTTGTCATATCTGATGAGTGCATCTGATAATTGCACATTTAATGTTAGGTGATGATAACTGTCTTGTCTTTGGGTATATTTTATTATACATACGGAAATGAAGGTGATTCGCCTGAATCAGATAATCTTTCAAAATCAAAAATCATGCAAAATTAAATTTTATTCACCTTTTAAAGCATGATAATTTGATGAAATACAGGGAAATTTGTTGAATAGTTGAATAAACTAACAATATGTTAATGGCATAGTTTAAAGGTTTTCTATCATTTTAATAGTTACAAACTAATAGCTTAATAACTTGTTAGTAGCACTACTGCCTCTAGTAGTGAAGAAGGATTTTAAAATTGAATCCGTTCCGTCACGAAAATATTTTGATTTAAGATTTTATCTACCGCGTTTGGTCTCATTAACAGAAATCGAAAAGCCTCAATTATTTTTAATGCAGAATAGGAATTAATATGTTGAAAATCTGATTATTTTTCTGTTTCTTTTCAACACTCCAATAAATTTCAAAAATGTCATAATTAGCGTTATCCGAAAACGCTAATATTATAAAATCAACAAAAGAAGAATATAGACATTTCAAATCAAATAATTATGATAAAGTTATGGCAAAATTAAACTAACACGCTGAGAAATTTGGTTTTGCACAGATATAGGAACGCTTGTAACCTCCCCACGACGACGTAGTGACCGAATAATAGTAAAAAATTTTAGAAGACTTCAGTCGAAAAAATAAATTAGAAATGTAAAGATCACTCACATTAAAAAATGACGAGTTGCTAGAGAAAATTGAAACTAACATGTGACGGAAGGTTAGGCAAACTCCTTCATGGAATAACCACATCCTGTGATATAAAGTAAAAACTGAAAACTAAAAGTTATAACTCTCATAATTTATCCTGAAAAAAGGTGAAAGATGATATGTTCATCGATAAAAATAATCAAGGTTAAATTGATGGTTATTTCCTGTCAAATACCGAAAGAGGAATGAAACAGCACTCGATTTTAACTAACGATGAAAACTTGTTACATTCATGAAAATTCAATAAAATTTTAAACTTAAGTGAAATTGTTACATCTGGAGCTCTTTTTTCTCAACGTAATTATTTTGTTGAAAATACAAGTAAATTTTATTATTTGAAGATGTATTATGAAAATGATTTTAAGAGAACGTTTCTCAAATTACTGCCAGTTCCTGACCAAAATGCACGATAGCTTTAAATTCACCATAATTCTCAATCAGAAAAATAAAAATATCCAAAAATCGAAACAGATCGTTTATCGATTTTATGACTGGATAGATCGTTGATTCGTTGAACTCTTGTGAAATACCATAATAATTTAGACAATTTTCGATTTTTTCACGAACGGAAAGGTCTTCTAATCGAATCGAGGTTTTAGATCTTAATATTGAACCAATATAATACTTCTCCAATGGTAATGAAACGTGAAACAGCGAAACCACTTCAGTATCTATTTTAACGTATCTAAAATAGTATTCGCAATAATCAAATAAAGAATCAGTTTTTACAACAACAAATCTTTTTAATTTGGCGAAGATAGAAAATTTGAAAGGTAATTTGTCGAGTATTTCAAGTCCGTTTTGTATGTTTATTTGGAAAAGCTTTGGAATTATCAATCTTTTCATTATTTTGAGGTCAACCGAGAATTATTTATAAACAGATTGAAGCAACTTTGAAAAATGTTTATTTTGCCTGAAAAACATTAAAAATGAAACCTTCTAGCGGATCGACTTTGAAAAGTGCCTCATTAAACGTCTCTTTGTTGAAATATGCATGATAATCTCCACATTCCCCGTATTTACATTGAAAAGGAATTGGATCAAATATATTATGCAAATATTTTTCAGCATTTTGAGTTTTTAAAAATTGTATGTAAAGTGAATATGGTCTGTGAAATGATCTCCGTATGCTTTTATGTTTTGATTTAATTACCGTTGTTCTTTAAAACGGTAACATTTCCCTTCATCTTATTTAAGGCAAATTGATTTACGAGTAATTCCTTGATCACATAAATAAGTCAACTCACCAAAATCTTTTGCCTGAACGAAAACCTGTTGATTTTTTTCATCGACTGTGTGAGGATATTTACCAAGTAAACGAGGAAGATGGGAGTGAAGTTCATCTGTTATTTTCATCATAATTAAATTCGATGCAATATTATTCGGACTAGAATCAGAAACTACTTCTACTTTCTTGAATTGCCAAAGTTCATTGTCTAATTCACTGTTCCATCAATCAACATACAAAATCTTACTTAACATAACTCCATTACTAAAAATTACCCTTCTGTACAGATCGACATTGAACAGATAGAGCAAATAAAGCATACCACCATACATATGAACTTGAAAAACATCTTCAGGAATTAGATCAGGAATCGCTCCTAAAAGCTGGGTTCTGAAACATAAAAGTGGCGAATTTGTGTAAATTTAAAAATAGGGAAATAAATCTAACAACTTCCTATCTAAAAATTAGGTATTACAAAACCATGAACATACTCTTTGGACAGCAAAGACATGTAAGTATTCTCATTCGATGCGTATAATAACCAGTTTCCGTTTGGTCCAACAGGTTTTTCGATTCGATTAAATTCACAATTGACAAATATTTTTTCCAACAACTCAAGGCTAAGTCCTTCAACATCTTTAAGTTGAATTATATTTGGTGAAAATTTGTACCTATTAAATAAAAACCTTACTGGTAGTCTTTACAAAAGGGATAATAAACCCTTTTCGCACTCTTGGTAAAATCTAAAATCGCAGTTTATTTCTTACTTGGATTATTCTGAAACAAAATATTATTTTCAATTTCTGCTGGTGCAGTAAATAAACGATAATTTTTTGAAATCTTATCAGTTTCGTAATATTTGCAATTTGACGGTACAAAGCTTGTAATCAATGAATTGGGAATGACAAGGCCCTAATTTTTATCAAAAATTAAACACTTCAGAATTTCTATCAGAGTATCTGAAGAAGGTCACTTTATGATTGTCGAGTTCTTGACATCTAATAAAAGGAAAAAATATAACATTTCATTGTATTCAACGATGGATCTCGGATAAAATTTTAAATCTTCACTTGTTCGTCGAATTATTTTAGAATCAATTTATGATAAATATTTATTCGACATTATCACATCTTTTTGATTCTTTGAAACTTTAATTTCGTTCGATCTATAGGATGGAGAGAAATAAACAGAGTTATTTCTTTTGATCATAGATTTTAAAATTTGTAACTTGAAGAACATTTTTGATTGTGCGATCGATATACGCAAGTGCAAAATATATGGAACAACTTTTCCGTGAACGTCTTTCTAAATATTAGTCTCGTGAGCTTATGTAAATTCAATTCGTTTTCATTGGAGACTATTAAATATACGATTATTTTTCCATCGTTATTCAACGTTTATGATATTCATGTTATTAATATTTCTAACAGTTAAATTTATTGAAGATTATTGATTATGTTATCCCCTGTTCATGCATAAAAAATAAGAAATAGCCGAAAATTACCCGGTGAACATTTCAAATGTCTGATTTAAAATAATAAAATATGAAATCCATAAATATCACGTGAAAATAACTTTGAATCAAGAAACTAAAATTTTAATAAGAATAAAGAACTTTGAGACTCACCATCCTATTTCAGAATTTATATATCATGATGTTGTCAAAAACACGCACGGGTACTAGCTGTTGCAACGACCTTTATCTGTGCTTTTACACTCATAATATATTAAATCGTTTTCAAGCGTTATATTTTTCTGATAAGGCTAATTTCACTTATGTTATCAAACTTAATTTGTGTTGTAAATAAGCAAATATTATAAATATAAGCCTCCATTGAAACCATTTGTTATCAAATTGACTTTAAATTTAACTTAATGTTTAGCCAGAAATATGATTCATAAATAACTGTTTTAAAATTAATTATTTGAACTTATATAGTAACTTGACAAAAAGTGAAAGTCTGTTTTTACCATTTATTTCTTTCGATTCAATATATTTGCGTAAATAATAAGATGGCACGATGAGAAAAAGATATTTCAAAATAAACTCTGATGTAAATATAATTTCTCAAATCACCTAAAAAATAACCATTATTAAAGATCGTGAAAAGTAACTTTTTGAGGATTATCATGGTTAATTGTATTAAATTACGTTGAAAATTCCCCGATGAGTGTCGTTAAAAGTCGAGTTCATATATGAACGATTAAAACTGCATATAAAAAGTTAGCATTGGTAATTGTCCCACTCTCTTGTAATTCGGAAATTGCATGTTATCACAGTTAATTCATCTTCAATAAGATTGAAAAAACACTAACTTGGATGTCAAGACTGTTTTACTCAGTAATTCGTGGTTCTCTTGAATTAAATATTCTTTTATGTTTACTTTTTAAAGTGATGATATTTGTGAGAATTTTGTTTCATGTTACTAAGTTATAAAATATGAATTTAAGAATATTAAAATAAAGATTTGTCAGTTTAGTATTTATTCACATTTGATGGATTCGAGATAATAAAAATATAAAACTTTTGGGGTTGTGTAATACCTTAAAATGGCGAATAGTAGTTCTCATTTATAAAAGTTCAATAAAAAATAATTATCTCTTCGTAATTAGCACATTTGGAAGTTTAAATTTTAACCCGGCTTTTCTGACAAATCGATAACATTAAATGATTGTGTTAGTTATGTTTGTCCTTACCGCTTATTCGACTATGGTGAAATTCTGTAAACACGTTGGTAACGCATTCAAGAATTTTCTGTATAATTAATTAAAAATTCAACGCTTCTCATATAGACAGCTGTATGGGGCCTCCTCACCCCAAGGAAAACATTATGAATTATACATATACTCACCAGAGGATTTAGACAAAAAGTTAAACATAACAAAAATATAAAAGTAAAATTTAATTTTTCATATTTTACTCTTGTTTAATTATTCCCACTTCTACTGTTCCTGTTTATTACTTTCTATTTTGTGTTACTTTTTGCATTTTGATTCAACTGAAATAAATATAATAAAAAAATATAACACTTACTTTCATTTTATGACATTGTGACACCAAGTCCCTAGCCACTATGAGTACAGTCAGCATGTCATGAAACAAAAAGGGAACATTTATCTGTCAAATATACTGGAAGACGAAGAAGAACGAAAGTCTGTTATAATCCATCTCTAGCTGGTGTTTACATTATATAACCATTCTTTAAGTGGGATACTACAAGCAAATTTATTTTGAGGTTTTGGTCATACAAAATCAAAGATACTATTACCAAAGTGAAGACATGTTCGATTGTTCGAATTGAGAAAAGAAGTCTGATTAGATTAAAATTTCGGCGTCAAAGCCATATATCATCAAACATTCAGTTTCTCAAACGAAATTAGTCGTATAATTTGGAAAATGAGTCATATGAATTCGAGTACTGATTGCTTATCTTCAACTCGAGTGAATAAAAATTCTGCTGTTTACCCGAATTACTTATTCCATATCTTTTCTTTGTGTTTTTAGTTCATAGATTCCATAACGAATAGATATAATAATGATTGTTTGTTCAATTAACGTTTCCTTGCTCCTGTAATTTTGATTCCATCTTATTTTAAAACTTGACATTTCCTTCTCTTTTCCAGTTTGAGCCTCAAAGGAAAACGATGATCTTGATTCTGATTTGAGGAATATTTAAAAGGAAACATGATTAATTTAGTCTCGATGGCTATTCTACTTTATTTTAATTATAAGATGGATATGAAGCGATATTTTTCTGGCACATATTTTATTGACGAGATTTGTATATTCTTCATTATCGTAGTGAAAGGATGCACTTATTATAACAGCTTCTATCATACCTTCATGATGAGATATCAAGATGTTATTCCACGCTTTCCAACAGTTTTCACATTGAAGCGTTATACATTTGACGATTGTTTGGCTGTGTGAAAGAAAAATTTCATATCACACGATAACTTTGCAGATTTTTAATTTGACTTATTTTAGATCAAATATAACAAAAATCAGATCGTTTCACTCTGCTTTTGTGCATTTTATTTACGAAGATCTACTCAAAGTTTATTCATGTTTTGAAGAATAACATGTTTCAGACACCTCGCGTCTATTAAATTGGGTTCTTTCTAGAGCTAATTAACCTTCGGCAACACGGTTCACAGTGGTTGATAAGTGGTTACATAAATCTGTTGGCTTAGATTTTATTTATCAAACCGATACCCTTAACATTACGAGGTACTCACAAGTTTGAATGTTACTAGTAAGAATTTAGTTATTTTCTACAATCCTAGGCTCAAAAAAGTGTTTTTAACAATTGAGAGTATTTGAACCTTAAGGCATCTATGGATACATATACCACATCGTCGATGAAACAAAACGAATTATTAGCTATATTCAAATTAGATTGGTCTTTTGACTCTGCCTAAAAACTAGAATTTACTATATCTGAAGGTAAAATTAAAGCCCTGTCTCATCTTCTGTAATAGCTAAAACGGAGCCGATCAACTGAAGTTAAACCGATGACATGCACATTAATAGGATATCTAGGAAATTTTCGAGTGATGAAAATTATCTATGACATGTAGATATTTACTCATAAAAGATTTTATTTCCATTTAGATTACCTTAAAAATTCTCAAAAATTTAATATAACTATTTTCAATAATTTTACAGGCGATGTGGATGGACCACTGTTCCTGTTAGTTAAATATAGCCAAGTTATTATTTCGAATTTAATCGACATTACATTGGTTCAATTTTTACTTATAAAGTGAATGCTATTTAGCAAAAATTTGAAATAAAGTTAATATTTCAAATCGATGGTATATCCACAGAGAGATACATAAGGCCCGATTCTGTCACTATCAAAATCTTTTCCTTTCTTACGAATATGTTTTTCTATCGTATTCACATCATTGAGTTGGCCAGTTTTTACTTAGTTGCTTCATAGAATACCCAAATTAAATTTTAGTCTAAATAGTATAACCTTAAGTTTTGCCAAAAACTGAGAACATCTCATGGTAATGTTATTTTTGATAAACAAGCCAAAAATCTCTTATTGTGTAACCGAAGAGTTGTAGTCAACAAGCTGGCGTCAGTTTCAGAGCATAAACATATTTAATAAAAATTTGAAATTTTTTAACAGTCGTGGTAATTTAAATTACAGCCCTGTTTTTTATTCGTAATCATCGGTTGCTCGCGTGCTTAAGTAAAAATGCGATTCAAGAGATGCCATTTGTAGTTGAGATACCGTGAAATTTTGAAATAATTTCTGAAACTAATGTTGAATTGTGAGATTAATATAAAAATTTATTCTGAAATTTAACAATTTATATATTCTCCAAGAAATAAATACTTGATGTATCATGTGAAATTTAGGCCAACTCTAGTGGTAACAAGTTTTGATGGTTTAATTTTTCAAAAAATCTTTTCTTCGTTTTTATATGTAAATCATGGCGAACTAATGTCTTAAGATCGATGGATACTTATATAAATTTATACAAAACAGCTCTTTTAAAAAGTTATCAAAATGTTAATTTATTCGTCAAAGGATTCAGAAGACATGAGTAGTATTTACGTCACTTTTTTGTTTTGTTCTCTGATGAAATAACGCGTTTTCTACCTACTATAATTTATCTGGAGTATTTGGCTTTTTCAACAAATTACAAGAATAATCAGATCAAATTATTATGTTTTAAATTCTCTCGCTCATTTAGTCGATATCATGTGTTAGTTCCCTAAAAATATCACCTCACACCGTGTGTTTTCCCTTAATTTTGTAAAAAGTTCTTCAAGTTAGTGAACGCATTGATTTATTTCTCTAAATATCACGAATAAATCCTCAATTTTAAATTTAACTATTATGGTCAACAATGAAGAAGGGCCCGAACGTGGAATCAACAATAAACATAATCTGCAATCACTTAACCCCTCAAAGTTAATTATCGTACAATACAAGGTCTAATTAAATCATTGAATGCTTCATTTTCGAAAGGAAGAAAAAAGCTACATTGACTGTTCTTGTTTATTTTATTCATGATAACTAGTTAGTTAGACCTTTTCACGATTTTAGGTTAACAACGTCATTTAAATGAGTAGAATTTGAATAAAAAGAGGGGAACGTTTAACTCAATAACTCATTAACTTCAATAAATCGTTCAATGTCGTAAACAAAATATTCTTAACCTATTTTATACTTGAAATACAAAAGTGATCGTACGTTACTATTTGAAACAAAGCTCTTATTTAAATATATTTGCATTCATCGGTAATCGATCAAAAAATGGGAGATATTATTCTGCCTTTAAATATAAAGTCAAAACTCTGAATTAAAACTCTCTTTATTGATTTATAGGGTAAAAATCCTGCTTAATTAAAAATTACAAATTTAATGAGAAATAAAATACTTGATTCTTTTTGAACATTTTAAGAAAACCAAATATAATTAACCGATGTTTATTGATATGAATAAATGCTATCTATTATCTTATAATGTTATCCAAGTTAACATTTATTTGGTTTGAATGACTTCTAAATATTTAATCTATCTATTGAGAAATTGAATAATTTAATGCCCAATCTGATAATATACCCCATAGACAATAGGCGCACCATAATTGATACGTTGACTTGATTGAGAGTAAGTATAACATCTTATATCACAAAACCAATTTATCATAAATTTTAGCTGAACCAGCACATGGTAAAGAGATATTCTCGTTTTCTACGAATTTGTAGCTCAATGTCGAAACTCTTGTACCTCTTTTTTCAGCAGTCCTTATAAAGATCGAACCATAATATTTAATAATGATTGGGTTCCGAGAGATATGTTTTAAGTTTTTTCGTTAACCTTAAATTAGGTTGACGTTGAAGAAACAAGAATAAAGAAAGTAGACAACAAAAATTTAAGTTTTATAAAATAAGTACAGACAACAATTCTATAAAAGATATTCATTCTAGGCTGTGCGTAGACGAATAGTTTTTCTTAATGGTCTAATAACTTTAAAAAATTTAATTTAGTGAATATCTATCAAAAAGAAGACCAATACTCAAATCAAAAGTTGTAAATATTTGAAAATTGGTAAGCCATAATGATAAGCAATGACGAGAGAATTTTTAATGATGGTTTATTAACTTTTCATCAGTTTTAATCTTCAGACGAATAAAATATTGAAATGACTGAGAACACAAAGAAAATGTCACAAAAGAATCTCGTTTTTAGACATCATTTCTTATCATTTAATCTACTTCCAAATTTTTAAAAGTTCAAAAATATGATGATATTTACAATTTTATTGTTAAAGACCGACTAATTTTTGAAAACGTCAAAGTTTCAAAGATTAATTTTTCAGGGATTTGTAACTTAAAGAAAGATTCACATTCATTCTCAAAATCTTTAAAGATAGTAGGTATAATTTCATCTTTCGACCATTCTGTGATGTATTGTAGCCAGTTTAAAGTTTTTAAAACCTTAATTAGATATAATATAAATCTAATCTTTGGATATATGGTTCTATCTTAACTTGAAAACCCAACAGATTAATTCTCAAAAAAACACTGCTGAGTGAGATTTTTAAAAATGTATTTTATAACGCTAGCAAAGAGTTAAATCTCAAATAACTCTTAACTTTATTCATAACTACTAATTCTGTTCATAGTTTCTCAAAATTTTAAACTGATTATGTATTTTGACATTAAATTAAGAGTACCAAATAAAATATGATTTTTTACCAAAATGTACTGAAGAACATCTACTATGAATAAATAATTGATTGAAAAATTTTCATTCAACTCTCTTTAAAGTAAAAAAGAAAAAATTGAACTTTTAATTCGAACAATGTACTTCTATAGATTTAGATAAAGAAAAAGCGATGCGTTTAACACATTTAGTATTTTTTGTTCAGAAATAAAATTAATTTTAATTTAATGCGAAATTTTTTTAAAAATTGAACAGTTAAAATTATGTTATATTCATATTTAATTAATAAGATTTTCTTGTTAAATTGTGAAAATATAAAAATTATTAAATTAAAAAACATTAGACATTCCTTGATAAATACGCATTTTAAGGTATATTTGTCATTTTAAAGTTATTAAAAAACATTAAATATTTATGATATTAAAAATAAGAAGTAATGGGAATAAAATCAGATTCACAAATTAAATTTTGGCATCTATCGTCAAATTGTGTTACAATATCAGTACAAATCTTTGTAAAAACCTTGTAAGGTATAAAAATATAAGAAATAACTAGAATTTGATGAAATAATTATTTTTTAAATTTAATTTTAAAAATTCTTTACTCTTAAAAAATTAATGAAATTCTAAAAATAATTAACTTAGTCTACTGTTGATTTAATATCACTAAAATCCAAAAGATTTCTTTCTTGTTCAAATTATTTTTATGACTCAAGAAAATATCACGATTTGCTTAATTTTTAATATTTATCTAAACACATCAACTGAGGTAAATAAATGAACATTGTGAGTTTCTTCTTTATCATTATCAACAAAAATTTGGGGATTTAGAGAAAAACCCTCGAGGATTGAATTTTAAGACTCGTCATTGTGTATAATTTTTTCCAGAAATAATTGACGATCCTGCGCACTAACTATCAAAATTTACTCTCCGTGCGTTTTAATCAAAACATTTAAAAAATTCAAAAAGGAAAAGCTCGAAATCGTACAGTTTCAATTGGTCAAACATCTCTTACTCTCTCCTGATAAATATTGGTATCATTCAGTTGAAAAAGTTTTCAATGATAAATATTTCTTTGCAAAATATATCAAACAATTAAATTCGACAGATAAAATTACGAACATATAATTAGAAATTCGCTCAGAATCAGGGAAATTAAAAGTCTCAAAGACACGAAAAGACAGATTATGCAATTTTAACGTTACTTTTTTTGATGTTCTTATAAAGAGATAAACACCATAGATAAGAGAACAAATATATTCTAAATTGAGGAAAAAAACTTTCATTTACGAAATAAATATTATCAAGAAAGAGCGTATATATGACTGAAACTAATGAAGAAAATATATTTTGAAGTGACCGTCTTGAAAGATCGATGATCTCAAAGTTGATGTGTGAAACAAGAAGATGACAAAAGAAGTTTGAATAAAATGGTAATGATGGTACAAATAAATAATTAGTCAATCCATGAAAAAGATACTGTTAAGAAAAAATAAAATCAAGATGGTGAAACAATAAAATGCTTTAAATGGCAAATTAAGCTAGTCAATTAAGTCTAGAACACCAAAGGATTTTCGCTGAAAGCAAATAAACAAATGACGTCTTCTATAAACAAGCACATGAATGTAAATGGATTCGAAGTAATTCAGATTTTGATTTTCCAGAGAGCGTAATCAGTTTTCATTAAATTGAAGTTTAGTTGAAAAGTATATAAATCAGATAAATTACCAACCTTCGGCTCAAAATATTTGCTGAATAATTAAAAACGTATCATTGGCATTTTTAAACCGAGTTTCTTATCTGCGACATTTTTGTGCATTCAACAATAAACCTTAAACTAACAACCTGTTCTGAGTCGGTTTGTGGGGTCATACCCAGTAGGAGTAAACTACTGTTGAGATTAATCAAATACAACATCCACAGAATATTTTCATGAATTAAGAATTATGGGAAAAGATTTTTCAAACAATTATTTATATTTTCATGAAAAAATTAACAAGGTTAATTTATGTTAAAATACACTAAATACGTTGATCGTAGAAGAATATGAACCAAAATATTTAATGTCTCTCTACAACGTTTATATTAAACAATATTGAACGTTATGTTTTTATTTTATCATCTAAATCATGAAAAAGTTATTTTATAAAAACAAATTAAAGGTCTCAAATACTTGATAAATTCATTTGTCAGATAATTGCACACAAATGTACAAATGTTATCACTCGCCTCGTTCATCGAAAAGTAATCAATAATTTGTCATGGCTATAAACGTTTACCTCTTAATTTGTTATCCTTGAAATTTAAAAATAATGAAAAAACAATCATTTTCATGAGGTTCATACACATTTGATTTAGTGATTCTAGAGTTAGAATAATTCTTAGCAACAACGAGTTAAAAATTTGTTGGTTAACCTGTATCGAAATGTGAAATGGATTATTTTTATTACAAAAAAGTAATCAATTGCAGGCATCTCATATTTACAAAGAATTCTTGCAATATATAGGCTAAAAATATACAAAATGAAAAAACTGTAAGTTAAGAAAGTGAAAATTGTCATGAATGGTCACAAGAACTATCTAAAGATGTCGTGAGGCCTTCATAAAAGGGGATGTAACGACGCTCAATTTATTTGAAAACAAATGGAAAATCAATGGAGATCTAAAGAAACGACGTCATGATGAATGGTTTCAGCCCAACTTCAAATTACTGAAATATAAATCTGGTATTATCTAAGATTTGAGAAAATGTGGATTTTTCATGAATTTGATTTGCATTCGCATACAATACAACAAACATTGGAGTCAGTCAAAAATACTCAGTCCTACGTATAAACCCCTCTTTATGACCAATGATATCGATTGTCTCACATTGATCACTGGAAGAGGTGTTAATATTTATAATAATATTCCATTGATACGGCCAGCCATTCTAACTAATGCCAAGTCGCTAAATCAACCGTGTTTTTAATAAATATTTCGATATATCTTTGTTAATGATGACTGCTTATGTTTTTATTTCCATATTTTTAAGAATTTCGACGAGTCAAATCAAACGTATAACTCAATGGGACATCAAATTGAATATTCTCACAATGGTGGTGAATTTTACTATTCAGCACATGCTCATTAGGTTTATACGAATGTTTTAATTCACAGTTGCCAAATTCCAAAATCATGATTCAATATTTTAAATACCTATAGATAGATTTTAACTTTTAAACTTCATATATTTTTCTCTTTGGTATCCTGGATACAAAATATTTTCCGTCATAAATATCTCAACTCTTAATTGGTAAAATTAAAAGAAACATTCACACTCTATTTTTCTTTTCTTTTCTTTTTAGAAAATGGTCTTTTGAACAAAATTAGAAATTTCGAAAAGTAGTGTTCTAATTCACCCATATTTATGAGTAACTATATTTAAGTTTCGCATACCCTATGAACGCTCATGTTATGCCAGGTTAGAAAGAATCAATCTTGAGGTATATTTTCACATTTAATAAGATCAAAATACGCACTTCAACATACAGCTGCCCTACGGCTCTAATAAGCTTATATGAGCAAAAGTTTAAGTTCCTTTGTCGTCGAATAGTGTTGTAATCTCACCATATAAAATTCTCGCTAGACCATATCCAAATTTATGAAATCTATTCCTTTCTCATTCTCTACTTTTGTTATGTAACTTTATTATTTCAGAAAGTCTATTTTAAAACAATAAATGATTTTTCTCAGAGAAAACAATTTATAGGACATGATATCCCCTCTAGATTGAGTTACATTACATCGTTTAATAATTTTAAATATGAACAGAGAATATTTACATTATTTAAAATCGATTTTGCTTAATTAAAATAGATATAATATAAATTATCTTTTTATTCTGTTTTTCATTCATAAAAATTTAATTAAATTATAAAATATTTAATTAAAATTAAATATGGAAAGAAAATATATGAAATAATAATAAAAATATGCATTAAATATATGAAAAAATGATTTGAAAGATATTTTGTATTTTATATCATAATAATAGTAAAAATATAAACATTCCTAATTTAAAAGATTATATTCGATAAATATATCGTTAATACATCAAAAGATGGCCTCTGAAATAATTTACTTTCTTGTCAACTTATTAATCTTTATGAATAAAATAATTTTCTTCGTTTGATGTTTGTTTTCTGAATATAATTTATAAGATAAGAGTTTCTTAAAAAAATCAAAACCATTTAAGTTTTCCAAAATGCGTTAATTCTTGATAAAAAATCTTGTTATCTTCAATAAGTCAAAATTATTTTCTGTTTTGCATATCTTAAATGACCGAAATATATAAATTTTCTTTTTAACAAGAGAAAAAATCTGATTCCATTTACTTTTTGAAGATGTAACTGCGAGACATTTAAGCTTAATAAGCATAATGTAAATTTGATGCTTAATGTATTTTAAAGTTAGTGTTTGAAAATTAGGAGGCTGTGCCTGTCACAACGTCATCGACAATAATAAACATAGATTTGAATTGTTAATATTAAAAATTTATATTTTACAAGGCTCCGTGTTTGATTCAGAACCGTGCCAAAAATAAATTTATTCAGCGTATTTATCACTCTTTTCATTTTATCAATTCTACCACATGTATGATTAAGGAGTAGATCTCTTTGAATCAGCCGTATAAATAACTTAATAAATTGTATTTTTTAAATTTGTCAGATTTCATTCAAATTTTCGTTTTGTAGAATACTTTTGGTCAAGCCAAATGCTGAATATAATCATTCAATTTATCGATGCTTGCTACCCTTTTCATTTAAAAGTGGCAATCACGTTTCTAAATATTTTGAAAATTCAAAAGTTTAATCTAACATGATAATATTTTGTTGATTAAATTATTATTCAAAAATATAAATTCTTTATCAAGATTTTTAAACTATGGTTGTAAAATAGAAGCTTTAAAACTTCATTTATTTACAAATTACACGTTATTATTATCAGTGACGAATATTAAAAATTTTACATAACTTCGAATTTTCATTACCAGTTCTTTTAACTCTTAAAATATGAGGAATATAACTTATTAAAATTTCTTAGATCTTATAATAACGCGAATAATTAAAAATATTGAGGAGAAGTTACAAACCGAAAGAAAAATCAGCACATTATTGGGTGTAAAGGGCATCTTTATTTATAACCTAATGATGTCCCCAATTAAAATAACAAATTATCTCTCATTAAAATGAGAATTTAAAAGTTGATAAATTTATTGGATAACTCGAATTCATAAATTATCAATGATAAAAGAGTGAAATTTAAAATAAGATGTTGGGGAATCATAAAGATGAGGTTATTTTGTCACTTATTGCACTTAAAAAACAATCTCCATAAATGATAGAACTTCGTACATGACAAAGTCAATATTTTAAGAAAATGAAGAGATTATGTTTATTTTCGAGTTTAGGAGTGGTTGATTGATTGAATACTTCTCTTAAACATCAAAAATCACTAAAACTCATAAAATTGATTTTTTTACATCATTTATCATTTGATAAAGCAAATTTGTCAACAAAAGCGTTTAAATATTTCAATTTAACAAGGAAAAGCACAGAAAAATTTTAAAAATTCATTCCGATGTTTTACAAACAAAATAAATGAATATAATTCGATAATATTTAAACAACCCGCAAATTACTGGAACAAGGTATGATTTGAGTATAAATATTGAGGTTCATTCAGGTTGGTGGAATCATTCAGTTTTTTCAATTATATTTTAAACTCATGAGTGTCAATTGAACGCAAAATACTGAAATTAATTGAGGTAATAAAAAGTTAAACCGATCTTAAAGACAGTGATGCTTCCAAAGTAGTTTTTGAATTTCTAAAATTAAAGAATGCAAGACACTTGATTTGTCTTCGAAGAAAGTTAATTCATTATTTTCAATGAAAATAATAACGTAGTTTGAAAATAGTTTAATTCTATCTATTATTATAAACATACATTATTGAATCAAATCCCGTTTTTTTACTCAGTTATGAAATTTAAATTATTAATTCCTTAGTTTTTAATCTATAAAACTGAAACACACTTTTATTATTTTAAACTTGACAACTAAAGCTAATATTTAAAATTACAAATAAAATTTATGAAGTCAGGTTTTCTGCTATAAAATAAAACCTATTATCGTGAAGTGATAAAGTAAAGGCTGAAAGCTGTTACTTAAATTGAAAAATTACTTAAAAAGTTACAAATGAAAGATAGCTAAAATATTTTTTCACATGTTCACACTTAAACGATACTTAAATATCGATATGTTCAAATATAATTTCTCAAAAAAAATTAGCGAGACCAATAATCGATTTAAACGAAAGAAATAAAATATTTTGCATTATGTTTTGCCTTCAAAGATGTCAGATACCTTAATATCAACCGAAAAGAATATATTTGACCTCAGACGCCCAAATAATACGTTTTATATTTTCAACATTTCTATATCTTTAAATATTTAAGTCGAAAGTAATTCATTAATCAAAGATAACTATTTTAAAGATGTGATATCGACAAAATGCGTAAGAATTAATTGAGTCATTTTGTCACGTCTTTTGATGAAGAGTCAATACGTGAAAAGGAAAACGTGTTTATAAGTAATTTCACGGTGTATTTATGAACAAATAGCATAAAACGTATTTTGAAAAATTTAGTATCTTATTTATACTTTGATCAATTTTTTATGTTTTAACAGAATAATAACTACCAAAAATGAGTTTTAATAAAATATCAAACTAAGGAAAATAGATTATTCTTTAATGTTCATGGTCAAAATTTATAAATTCTTATATTTGACTACACCTTGCGAAAAGGTCAGGACTCGATTGAAAATCACGATAATCCTATTTTAAAGCATAAAGTTACATTGCCAACGAGATCTTCTGTGGACTTAATTGTCAACAGACTTGCATCTCGATAAACAAACACACATTTAATGCAATCATTTAATGCTCCTCTTGTACGTTTGTTGCAGATCTTAAACAAAACGAAAAAATACCTCAGCGTAAGCGGAAAGAAGCCTGTTAAATTCAGGGTGAACACAACTCATATAATTTGAAATATGTAGTTCGAGCGAGATATCAGAAAGATTCGAAGTAAAACATTCATTAATTCCATCTCGAAACGAAAAATAGGAAAACAAAAGTTCAATTGTAGTACCGACATTAAAAATACCAGAATAGTCATGCGAACTTTCTCCAATCTTTATCCACAGACTATCAAGCCCAGAAATCAGTTCATCAAAATACATCCGATCCAGTTCATTTTTAAACGATTTCCTATGTTTACGAAGTTCTCGTGTCAAATGGTTTTCAGCTTGAGTGCTTTCTCGCGACTTATGTTCAAAATACGCAGATTCAGTTGATGATATAATAAGTCTTTCATTTTCTGTGATAGAGGAGTCAACATCTTCAAGTGAAACAGGTATTTTGATCGAGTCTCATGGTTTTCGATGTGAGGAAGATAATTGTTGAATGATATCCTTACCTGACTGGATGCAGAATCTTTCACAAACGAAGGGTTTTTAGGTGAAGAGTCTCAGATTCTTCTGATCTCATCCGTTTCCCGAGGGATCCTTTAGATTTTATTCCCCCAGTTTCTGAAATTAAATCATTTGGAAATTTTATGGTGGATCTAGAGTGTGTCGGTCCAGGAAGAGTTGATAAAGATAGCCGTTCAACAGGGTACAAAATTGAAAATTTTGAAGATTTTTCATCGTCATTTATTCCCTCGAAATCTTTCATGGATAAATCCGGCAGAATCGTTTTATCAGAAGGCGACGGTGGCTTATTTTGTTTTTCCAGCATAAGATGCGTCTTATCTGTTTGTAAACCATAAGATGAAGCACCTGAAGGTAAAGTATACTCTCCATTGTTTCTATCTAACAAACTAGAATCAAAAGAACTAGTTGATGTCCATCTTTGTTCCTTTGTTCCATGCTTGTATATTTTAGATTTGTCCATCTTCCTTGGAGAAAGTACATTCTTTTCTGAAATGATCATAAAAACAAATATAGGATTCATAAATTTATCCATTTATAAAACTAACTCTCCCTTTCCGAGATATTTTCGTGATCAAGCGTAATGATGGAAGTTAAATCTTCCACTATTAATCTGTTAAAACGTCACATAAAATTATATTATCAAGAATAGATAAATTATATCTATTTTATCGAGTTGTACATAATTTACACATAAAGTTACCTTCGAGATAATTAATCATTCATTTGTATGATGCAATTTAATTTAGCAATATAATATGTAGGCACCATTTACTAGAGATAAATAACTTTGCAGTTATAAAAGTTATTATCATATAATCTTCTGCTTTGATTTATTAACTCAATATCATATCATTCACCACACTTTTAATTCAAAATTCAATAACATATTGACATTTATTTTTTAAAGAATATTTTTGGAAATTTTTTATTAAAGGTTAATCTTATCTCCAGAGCTTAGATGATTTACGGACCAATTAAATCGTGATTAAACGGACATAAAAAGATAAGCTACCCAAAATCCATAAATTTTAATGTCGTATTGTTTAAATTGCTGAGAAGGAATTTTTTAAAATTAACAATTCACTTAACTTGAAAATCTACTCAAGTTATAACTATAAAAAGACGCAATAATTAGTATAAAATGGCATAAATGACAAAAATAGCTTTAACTCATGTGCGACATGTAAATTATGACAAACTTATTTGACTCTTAAGGTTGAAAATAATAAGGATATCATCATTTTTACAAAAATCTCTGAATCGTTCATGTTCGAGTATATTCGCTCGAATATACTTTTATGGCGCCCACCAAAAAATTTAGTTCAAAACAACAAATAACCATTTAATTTGAAGAAATGACCTTTTGGTTGATAAATTATTGATAAGTGAACAAAATCTTGTACTACTGTTAATAGGTTACGGTAGAGTACGACAATTATAATTATTCGATCTTTTTATCAATTTGGTTTAATATAAGGATTGCGCAAATAACTTTTTTAAAATTATTTTTCTTTTAACTTTTTGAGTATGGTGTTAAATCTTTATTTTTTCCAAAATTATCGTTTCCAATTTTTATCGGCATCCTGAAGTTATTAAATTTTTATATATTTTCAATGGAGTTACATGAAACTTTTAAAAGAATTAACAAATTTAGTGATATATATAAATTTACTTTCATCCTTCATCAATAAGAATAGCATACGCTGAGTTTAATAGATATGAAGTTTATCAAGTAAGCACAGTTAACCCTATATTTTTAAATATATTTTAAAATGAAAATATTTCTTTACATTCAACAGCAATGTCGAGTAGTGAAATATAAGTAAGCTAAACCTTTATCGTTGTTTTTCAATGAAAATTTATAACTATAAAATAATTTTCATGTTTTTAGTGAATCTGATGACGCTAGGATTTCTTCAGATTTAATTAAATGACAACATTTTTGTTAAATACAAATATAGTTATTTATATTTTACTCATCTATTACCGAATTTAAACTATTTAAATTAATTCTCAGAAATCTGGTAAAATTTATTCTTCTTTTTAATTTCCTGGGTAGATTACATAGAGTTCTCCATTAACTACTGGGTTCACTCTTCTGAAAAAAGTTCGTAAGCCAAATATAACATTGCATTCAAGCTGTGCTAATTAAAAAATATATTTATTTGTACAAGATATATTGTAGGAAAATATGAATTTTCTTCAATGTAAATTCATATCACTGGAAGACTCTGAATTTATTATCAAGTGAAGCTGTTGTGCTATTACAGGAAATGTCAAGGTTTTCTTGACATTTTTTTATTGTCACAGGCAAGAGCTTTCCTTACTAGGCTGCCTATTATGGAAAGTTTATTTTTCAGAGTCATATCTAAGACGTTTTTGGATTTCTATTTTGGTTGATGTAAATTTAAATTTTTTTCTTTAATTTTTGGTCTAAGATCTCTACCAAATCATGTTTTGCGAGCTCATCAAAATCATTGTTTTTGCATCTCTTGGAGTTTTTTCTAAAATACATTATATTTTACATCTTCATTTACAAACCATCCTTATAAATATCGTTTATTACTTTATAAAATTTATAATTTTTCAAATAATCACTATATGTATGAATTTTCTATCTTTTATATTGACGAGGTTCAAAATTGATAATTAAATGATGCAATTCGAAGTGAAAACGCTAGTTTTATCAACCAGGTTTAAATGCGAGTAATTTTTAAGTTAGGATGTGAAGAGGTCTTCAGTATGAACAATGGAGTGAACCATTTCGACAAAAATATTGTTTTGAAATTTAAGTCATTCTTATCAGAATATTTACCAATTTCAGAAATAAAATTGTTGGAAAATCTTATTTTAAAAGTCATTGTGTCATTCAAGCCTTCGAATTCATATTATAATGACACTGTTAAGTTACATTAATCAACTCTCTTGAAAAATATGATTTTCAGCATAATAAATCGAAAAACTATCAGTCTATCTCCCGAAATATCTAAATCTAACAAAATCGATTATACCCTTTTTTTAAGTATATCAAGCGTATTCTTATCAATCATTTTTACATACATTCGTACCGCGCTTTACAAAATATAAGACAGATTCACAATTGTTAAAAGTCTGACTCAACACTTTATTCTTTATTTGATCATAGTTTCTTAGTTATTTTTAAATGTCAACAGCTTTCAAATCAACAGTTGTTGCTTTACCACAAATCTTAACATATAATAGTTTTCATGCTTTTATATCTTAAAAGCCTGGATGTAGTCGTAATTATATTCGGTTACAGTTTTCGTCTTCTTCCATTTTCAACCCAACAAAAGGCAAAATATTGGGATTTTAACAGAAATGGAAATTTGTAAAATATTCTATACCTATGAATTATACATTAAAGTCTTCAAATTTTGTCTCCAATCTTATACAATTGAGTTTTTCGTGACAATTGATTATTTGACTTTAAAATAAGATTTTACTCATTTATGAATTCGTTGTTTTCTACAAGTTTAGTTGAAACATTATAATGAGCCAATTTTAATAACAATGATATCTTAGACAGTCTCGATATTGTGAATTTTTATTTAAGAACTTTTATGAGCTATTTTGGTTGTAAAAATAACCTATAAGTTACAGTGACAGAACAAACTTCCGATATAAGCCGAAAAACTATAAAATGCCTTTAAACGTGCATAATCAGGGGTACCTGCATATTAATTACATATATGAATCGGATCTCCTCAAATTGTTGACCTGAGAAGCGCAAATTAATAGAGGAAAATGTAAAAATATTTTTCAATTTTGTTCTTCGTTTGTCAAGAAGTTCTTGTTTCAAATATATTTAAGAACAAAAACTATGAGAACACTTCATGCCTATTCACCTTTGAAAATAAATAATTTAACTTGAATTTATTTTAAAAAACGACAGATTCCACAATCAATGAAGTTATCATAGTGGAAAAATAAAACTTTTGAGAGAAACCATCTTTTTTACTTGCTATTTTATAATATGAAAGACAAGATAGTTTAATCAAATTAAAAGCACCAATATTCAATTCGTCATTCAAATACAATATTTTAATGATTTTTTCAATTTATCGTTTTTGTTTTATCTAACCAAAAAATGTTAAAACATATTTTCGGCATCTTAAACACTTTTCTAAAACCTAAATCAGATTAAACAACAAAAAATTATACTGAATGTCAAAAGCAATTATTCTTATTTTATCAGTTATCTTTTGTTAATTTCACGAACTTCTTGACAATTAAAATCAATAGCATCCAAAACATCAACTTATATATCACATGAAGAGCAAAGCTCAAACTTATGATTACTTTTTGGATTTTCATACTATGAAAACTGCCAGAATTCCCTAAACCCTTTGCATTATAAAAAATTACACTTGAATACGCACTGTCTATATATTTTAGTAAATCAGAATCGTTGCCTTCAGTTAAAGCTGGTTATACCTAAAATTATTTATTTGAAAAAATATATACAAAATATCATAATATCATTCTTTTCCAAAAAAATACACGAAAACTGAACTTTATCAACAACAAACAGAAAATTTTTAATCATAAAATTTAAGTCGAAAACAAAATAATATCGTCAATAAAATAGTCTATTTTCAAAAAATTACCAATTTTTAAAAATAAATTGAATATTAGGCTAAATTAAAGAACTAAATTGTATGTTTTATTTTTTATCAAAAACATATCTGTGAAATATATTTCAGAAAGAGTTTTAATTCTTTCAATCATAGCATACACTGTTGAAGTTAACTTAAGAAAATATGTTGCATAATCTTCTGAATATTTTAACAATAATATAAAAGATTATTTCTCTTTTTATATAAACTAGTTGCACTTTTGAAGTCAAAAATTCACATATTTTTGCTTAAATCATAGTTTATTCGATTTTAAAACATCGATCAAATTAATAAAATCGGGATGTGTTATAAAAACCTACTATTTCATTCCTTAAGCAGGGCAAATCTACCTTCACTCATTGAAATATTTCCTTATGCAACAAGGAAAAGCGCTTTATTAAGGAATTTCAACTCCACCTTTAAATCTATGTAGGTTACATTGAAAAGTTGAATATTACATAAAATGTTTCACACAGTCATCATTCTTCTATTATAGATTCATTATTCGAACATTTAAAAAATTTCTGACTGGAACAGAATAAAGACACTGAAACAATCATCTTAACATCCAAATTTTACATCTTTTTTGTCTTTATATATCGAGATGCATGTCGACTTCTTGTACCTTTCTCAAAATATATTGGTTGGGAAAAAATATCAATCACCAATTTTTGAGTCTAGAAATACTAATTTTCAAACGTTTACTGATGCAACTTCGTAGTCAACGAGAACATGCCAAGGTGTATAATTATAATTTGTTTCTTTTAAAATTAAAGTCTGAAAACGATTTTTATTTTTATTGAGAAGTTCATCTTAAATGGATGGCTTATATCGAGCATATTAGTCTTTGATATCGTACTTTGATAAATATCTAAAGGTACTATATGAAAGGTTACATCAACTATCAATGTATTTTTACGTTGAGCATTGGTTTAATTTTCTTCTTCATTAAAAATTATTAATTTATTTTCATATGAGTAACCATCATCATGAATAAAAATTTTTTAGCAGAATTTTTAAATATGTGTGGTTTCTGAATATCCTCATTTTAGGATATCAGTTTATAAGAAAGCCTTTTTCTCCACCAAGATATACTCTCTCTTATTTATCGAATATTGGCAGCTTAGTTACGACAGTTAAAGATGCTTCTCTAACATTTTCCTTAAGTTATGTTTCATGGTTTGAAGAGTAATTTTTCAGTCGATGAACCTTTTATGGGATCTTTAATTAATTTTTCACCTCTTCGTCTGGTAAAGGATAATTTTCTATTTCTTAAAAAAGATTTTCGCCATCTCCAGAAGTTAATTTCTTGCCGTTGCGTATTCCATCATCATACCTCTTAAATTTAGCGCATTCTGTGTTCTTATAAGGATGATAGGCAAGACCTTATAACAGTATCATATCTACTTTTTTAAGAGCCTTTTTTCAATTCTCTTTTGAATCATTCCTTTTTAAGGGCAAAAAAATATTTTACGAACGAAATGTAGTTTTATAGATGAAAATGCTTCATACGATTTATAATGAAGACTAATTTCAAATATTCTTAAAAATTGATGTTTGGTAATTTTTCCTTAAAAATCCAAAAATATATAAGCTGATGATCAAATACAACAATAAGATTGATTGACAAAAAAGCGAATCTTTATCTTAAATTATATAAAAGGTAAAATATTGAGAAGAGTGTTGTAATCCATACTAAACTAATACTCTCACGATTTATGCCCGATAATTCAAACGCAGTTTCATAAAAAAATTTTAAAAATCGTTTATAAGAATGCCTTCAAAAAATCTTTAGAGTGGAACAACCACGAAACTCATCTATCTCAAAATTATCAGTATCATTGAAATTATTCCCATCAACTGATAAAAGATATTTATTGACATTTATAACATAATATGATTAAAATATTTTCTATCACGTTCTTTTTCTGCAACACCCTTCTCAAGTTAGGTTTTTATCTACCAAGGATCATTTAGATCTACCAGAACATCATTCAAACGATTTTATCGTTAATATTACATCCTGTAGAGATCTCATAACTATGTTTTACCGCCCAGCACTTGAATTCTTAAAGGCAGCCTTGTGTTTTTGTAAAACTTGGTATCTATTAGTGTTAGGATCTCAGTCAGTTCTCAGTTGCTTGACCATCTTTACCTATTTAGGTGGGTTCAATTAGATATATGATAGTTGGTTAAATAAATTCAATGTTACCACACATAATTTGTATAAAAAATCTAAAATACTATAAATTGATTAAAAGTAAATTTTAAAAGTGAAAAAGTTATAACAGTCGATCCATGCATTCAACATCAGAGATAAGTGTTTAAAGGCTATTATTGTATGGGTATTTTTTAACGTGGTAAAATTTAAATTACAGTTAATTCTTTTTTAAGATTTTAAACATGAATTAAAGCCTTCTTTAACTTCTAGCTATTTTCTCTCTTACGAAAACAATACTAATATTCAAAATAAAGTATGTTTGAAAAATAGGAAACATAACACTTCATTAATTGTATCCTCATTCAAAAACAAATCAAACGACATTTTAAAATTATTTCATTAAATAGTTGAAATAACGTTAAAATATTCAAACGACGTTTCTTAATTTAATTAATAAGAATACGCCATATCGGGGAAAAAATTTATAAATACTGCTATTTGCATGATGTAATCTAGACACAGATTGATGAAACTGATTCATTTTCTTTTCAAAATAAACTAAAATTTATTTATTCTTGCATCTTAAATAAAAAATACATCATTATAGCATAAAGTATCTCAAAATGTCTTCCTATGGAAATTCTTTCAAAAATATTAATGAAGGAAACCTAGTGTGTATCATTTTTTGAAGTGATTGTCGTATCGAAGAGTATCGATCGATTTTTTAAAGTTAAATATGATTTTTATTTTTTCTAGAAAAATATAATAAATAAGAGTTACTTAAAAGAGTGAATGCTTATGTCTTAGCAGCACGTATCGGAATCTTTTTATCAAAGATTATACATTAAAAATAAAAAACAAAATTTTATCTAAAACAGGGGTTTTTCCATGAACATATATTCTCATTGGTTTCTTAAAGACATTAATGCTACTGGAATTACATCAGCAGATGAGGTCTAAATAAGCTTGCGATTTACCGACCTGAATCATCGATGCTATGGCTGATTATGCACTACAAGCAAAGTTATTATGTTAAAAGTGTAGATTTATTATAGGAACAACCTCATGTCTTCATGTCTAATACATTATTTTAAGGTTTCTATGAAATTTTGTTCTTATATCACAGGATGATAATTCTTTGGGTCATTATTGATGCTTCACAGAATAAGAATATCGCACTGTTTCAAGAAAGGTAGCAGCAAGTATAAACATCGTTAGAAAGAAACTCATTAATGATTGTATATTTAAAAATGTCAAAGTTTTTCTAAAATTTCTGAAAAGACAAAGAACTAAAATTATTAAATTGAAAGATTTATTAGCATAACATCTAAAACGTTAATATGACAGTTACGTCTACGTGTTTAGTTTAGGAAGCCATGAACTAGAGATTTAACAGATTGTAACACAAAGAATAAAATAAAAAGACAAATCAAATGATACATTATAATAAAATTACAGTTTGTGATGAGACAATTTATTTCATTTCATTACATCAAATGAAGCTGTCTATCACGCTGTCTTGGTGTTTTTGAGAATTTAGTTTTGATATATGTATTAATTATCTTATAAACATTGTGGTTCATGAATCGTTTAATCAAATAATTTTAGAATGTGAAAACACGATGTAAAATGAACGATTCTTGGAGTACATATATCTTATAAATAATATTTTCATTTTAGATGGACAGAAAAATCAAGCAAAACAATTTAAGTGAGATTTAACCTCAATAAATTCCAGGAGAATAAGCTGCAAAAATATTAAACACTTTTCCTGAATTAAATTTGTTTTACTGGCATTTTTATTTTAATTTGGTTCAAACATTTTAAGTCCTTAAACGAGCATGTTTAAAACACAACATAGAATGACATTCTTTGTTACATCTGTTAAACGATCAAAATCTGTCCAACTCTTTTAGCTTTTACGTGAGGGAGTTTTATTTAATAAAAAATTTTTTTTAAGTTTAATGTATGTTAGTCTAAGGCACTGAGCCACTATTGTTAAGAATAACATAATAAAATATGAGAAGTATTGAACTTTTCAGCTCTCAACGTGTGACTGTAAATGGTTAAATATTCATTCACAAACACTTCTTAAACATGTGGATAGCTCAATTTTCCATGCTTTTCTACTTTGAATTGGGCATATTTGTTATTCAATGTAGAGTTATAATGTAGTTTTGTTCTAATTAAAAGTTATTTTATCATCAGTGAATCAATTAATCTTTCATTGATTTTGATTTATAGGTGTAGAATCGTTTTACACAGAATAAATCATTGTAAGAGTAACGAATTAGTTTTTCAAAATATTTTAATAGTGTTTGCATCAAATATCCACTCCATGCATAATTTCTTTTATTCAACTTAATCTAGGCTTTTCTCATACCCACTAAAATTAAGTAGGAATAAGTTGTTGTAATATTCACGTAATGCATTAATTTTACACATTCATCTTATCAATTACAAAATAGTAATTTAAGCCTACTCTTATAAAAAAGGCATCATACTTAACGAAATGACTCACTTAAGTAACAAAAATAGTTAAAACCACCAAGTGAATGGATTAAATGATGATTTGTAATCTTAATGAGATTAAAAATTTTCAGTTGAGTCCCTTCCTTTTTTACGGACTGTCATAAAATATTCAAAACATGCATCAAATTATATATTCCTGAAATTATGGTTTAGTTGTCTTCATAATAAAATTTGTTAAGATATGAGAAAATATAAAATTAACTTGCCCTCAAATTATCTTTCAAAGAAGTTTTAATGGAACATGAACACCTCGAATTCATAAAATATTCCAGTGGATTCATTTTCTCACATTCTGTTCCTAATTTCACTCTAAGAATTTTATGCTGTTGGATTATACGAACGATTAAGAAATATAAGGTTTCTTTTGTGACCAAAATTAGTTCTCTAAACTGTTCAACTCAGTATTTTGTTTATTGGTTATAAATATAATTTAATTTATCCATTAATTTATCCCTTTTGTTTAAATCGCAACAAATACACAATAAGAACCCATTAAAAGTTGATAACTAAATTCTTACAAATTGAAAAAATATTAAATAAATGTGATTTTAAATGTATTACAATCTAAATACAATATTTTTAATCAAGATACATTAAATAATTTACGTACCAACTATGAATTTAGGATATTTTTTAAAATATCGAGTAAGGTTGAGATTTCCTTGATAAGCAAGACGAGTCTATACACAAAAGCGAGTGCTTCTTCAGGAACCAACTTCACTGATGTAAGCTGTCTTAAAGTGCAGAGTAAGAATCTAATGTAGCAGTAAGTGTGTGTCTTAAACTACTCACACTAGATCAAACTAAACGAGGAGCTAATTTTAGGCCCAAGCACTAAAAGGGTTATTTCAGCCAGAAATAATATATAAATTTTACAAATATAGACTAGAGCATAATTCACTTTGATCTCACTAAAAACTGTGAATGAAGACTTTATTTGATACCATTGACACAATAAAACATTTTGACTACATATTTAAATCCAAACCTTTACTCTTTGTGTTAATTAAATCTTTAAAATAATCTCTCAGTGTTAAAGCATTCAGATGGAGGTTTAATAAATAGTCTGGCGAAAATAACGAATTATTTAATTGTTTTTATCGATTTATTTAATTGTTTTCTTAAATTGTTCAAATTACTGAATGAATCAAAAGGTAAAATACAAAAAAATTCATACGCCTAGGTTATTATGAATTAGTTAAGAAAAGTTTCGCAACAAAGCTTAATCTATTCATTTCCTCAAGATTTTTAGACGATGTTCTTCAATTCTAGTTTTTATTTTTGAGAAAAGTTAACTAACAATATGAATATTGTTAATTTGAACGTCCTGTTATTTTGAATACCTAATTTAGACTCAAATTTGATCAGGCAGAAAGTTTTGACTATTTTATTCATATTTAGGAATTTTAAAATAAATATTCTTAAAAATAAAAATTGAAATTCATTTTTCGGAAAATTTCATCTCGTATTTTGAGATATATCTTAAGATAAATCTGTTTAGATACAGGCTTTTGGTTTTTATATATCGCAAAAACTTGATTTATCGAAGTATTCCACTCGTTCCTGCCTTTAGGTCTCTTGAAAAGCCTCTAATTTCAACAAATCTTTAAGAGATTGTTGTTCGATGAAGTATCCTGTTCTATGTCAAGTGCGTTTTTTCAATAATATTTTTGATATTTCGAATAAATAAATAATTATAAAATAAATTTTAGCTCTTGTATGAAGTTAAGGCAACGATGTTCACTTTTTGTTTGTTGGGTAATTATAAGGTAAAATGATAGACTTATCGATACTTTAAGTATCTTCATGAATCACTCCCAATGAAAACTTTTGAAGTTTATGAGTAACAGGAGTAAAATGTTAATTTTCTTTATGGATTTACAAATATTTTATTGTCAGAAAATTTTTTATTAATTTTACAACGTTTAGACATGAGAATTTTTCGTTCGATGTTAAGGGAACATATTTAATGTGATGTTTACAGTGGAATCATTATATCTTTATGTTCTCTTGAAAAATGAGTTTTATTGAACTCATAAATAATGATAAAGTTCTGAATAGAAAAAATTTTATCACGATAACTCTAATAAATTTGAGAATATCCAATTTATCTCAATATTTATCGCAAGAGTTTCAAAGTTTTTTAATTTAATAAAAGTTCTGAAAATTTATAAACCAAAAAATGCCTTAATTTAAGAATCGTAATTGAAATCGGATATTTTAAACATTAATTTAAACCAATTAACATTTATTTTGAAGGTAAGATAATAAAAAAAATGAGAAATTTTTATTGAGACTTGTTATTACATCTTGAAAACGAACAAAAGTTGAATTAAAAATAAAATTTTAATTTAACTATTATTTCAACAATGATCTAAGGTAAATTGTAAAAAATACTTATTTTTTCATGTCTATCTTTTAATACATTCGCAAGAATAATCCTCGTTAATGTTTTCAACCATCCATGATGTATTTTACGGGTAAATAGTTAATATCGTTATATATTTTAGAAAGTGGCATAGTTATGCTCAACGTCTGATAAATCTCAATTATTAAAAAACAGTGAATGACGGTTTACATAAAATTGATAGTTATTAACTCTCCATATCATGTTTAAAAGCATTCGTAAATATCAAAACAAAAATTTCTCTAAAAAATCATAAATTAACATAAAATAAACGAGAAGAGATTGCACCTGAACCGAATCTGCTGTGCTTTAAAATAGAACTGTTATTATATGGTTCAAGTGAATGGTTGAAATACGTTTCATTGAATTTAACATTCTTTGTTTACGCAAGCAAAGTTATATAAACAATAGTTAAGAATGCAATAAAATTTGAACTCTTTCTAAAAATGGTAAAAAAAGCAAAACCGAAAAAAAAATATTGAAAAACCAAATTCGATCAATAAATATTAATTTTAACTTGATTTATAAAATATTACAATAAAGCAGTTTTTAATGGAATTAATATACGAAAAATTTGTTGCTTTAAGTACTGATGTATTTGCGTCACATGTTTCCTAACATACCGAGAACTAGTGATATTTTTGAAGAGTGTTATTTCCACATAACTTCCATCTGATAAATCTAGACTTGTATGTTTAGGGAGGTCAGGCAACCGACAGTCAAAAATAGTTAGCAGAGCATTGGCTGATCAAATAGATATACTGAGAAAGCTTTCAAGAAATTTCCAAAGAGGTTTAACTTTTACAACTCTTCAAAATATGATCTGGATGATGAAGCTAAAAAAAGGATGCCATAAATCCTATATTTCAGGTTAGAAATTCCGAAGATAAATCTATCGTAAAGTCATATAGAATGTGTATTTGTTTTTTATGCAGAATTTTACAATTTTATCGTTTAACAAATCATATTATTCACACACGAGGAGGTAATTCTTATTAAAATCAACATCATTTACAAATTCAGAATACATTTATTTGAACAGATTGATGGAGAAAATGAAATATAAAAATTTATAAATTTGAAAAAAATCAACATAATCCCTTTCAAAGAGAGAAAAATTATTTCAATGCATCTCCCACTATCGTAAATGTCAGGAATATAAGAAATTTATCAATGATAATAACATTCAACGTTCGATAATAATGATATTACATGTGAAGAAGTTTTTATTTTTATAGAACTATTACTTAATTTAAATTATGTAGGTAGCTTTGCAATTAGATGCCAGACTTTTTGAAAAGTTAAGTTTAAAAACTTGAATTTGTAAACAAAGAAGAATGGGTTACTTGACATTTAAAATTCATGAGTTGTGATACTTTGAATAAGTCCTTATGATAGAGAGATTTATTAATTTATAATAAAAACTCGAACAGTAAAAGGGATAATTATTTATCGAAAAGCAGTGGTCTCATCGACGTTGCTGTAAAACGGCATAAGAATATTAAAGAAATAGATTTTTTTGTATTTCCCATGAAAATCCAGAGGTTAGATAATTCTTGTTCAAATTTCTCATTTTTATGGACGCATCATGTAAGATAAAAAAGCTGATGCACAGTTTATTAATGAGGATGCAAAAAAATTTCTAAAATAATTTTATTTTAAGTAAAAAGGGACTAATTGATACGTTGAAAATCTAAATTTATATTTCAAAATTTAATTATCTTTAATATTTATACATTATAAAGTGACTTTTTACTTTTTAAAAGATATGCATAGACTTGCATCTCCTTACATTGGGAATAATATTTATTTAAAGTTATATTTTACTATTAATAAAAAGTTTATTCAAGGGTTTTGTTAATTTTTGTTGTATTCTTTTTTATAACTTTAGAATCATAATAGAAAATAATAGGGAACCCTAATAAGTCAATTATTTACAAAGGTAATTTCTAACCTGAATAGAACTGAGTAAAATTCCATAGTATTCCACTTAATAATTTCCTGAAATTTATCTCTATTGTTAAATGATAGAACAAAATGTCAAAATACTTATTCGGACCCCACATCTGTTCTCTGTTTATCCGAAATAAGTTTTTATCTTGATTGATAACATCCTATTATCTGATTTGTCTTCCCTAATATCATTCGAATCGTAATCACATAATTTTTTTATCATGATTTTTAATCGTAAATGCATAATTTAGGATAAATATTTTTTGTAAGTGTTATGTACATTATTTTGAGGTTTGTTAAACATAACAAAAATTAAATGTAAATTTAAGTATTTAAAGGGTTATATATGAAAACTAATAACATTTACCCAAATCGGTACATTTAGAAAATTATAAAAATTAAGTTTAATGTAAGTGTTCAAAAATCATCAGTTATTGATTAACATAAAAAGCAAATTTAATTCAAGAAATTTTGATAATGATTGCCAGGGGTATGAGGTATATTTTCTGTGTTTTTAAATACTAATTTTAAATTTCAGATTTTAGAAACGTAAAATTATGTGAGAAATTCGCAATACTGATTTAAAAATTCAAAGTTTATTGATTAATATATGAAATAAAATTTATTGAGAAAACTAAAAATTTGAAGATCTTAAATTGATTTTTACACATAATGAAAAATCTTAAACTACATTAATATATAACGATCATTTTTACAAAACTATGAACCATAGAATTAATCATCTATAAGATAATTAATTTGACTCACACAGATTGATACACTTTTTTAACACATTTATAAAAAAATTATCATAATTTTAATGAAGCAAACAAAATATTTATCGGAGACGAAATCGTAAGAATGGTTTTCATCAATAATTCAATCATCTTTCGATTATTTTAAAAATGATATTTATTTTATGTATCATGAAATTGAAATTGTGTTTAAAAAAAACTATTTATGTAACGCGGTTTTTATGAATTTTTGAGAAATTGAGATTCTGTGCGTTCATTATGTTCTTGAAATTTAGCTTTTATTTCTAATAAAAGCTACATCTCTTCAAAAAATGTTACTAAATCATTGATTTGAATTAATCTAATAAATTTACAGATCATAGTAAATTTTATATATAGGTTTAAAATTTAAAGTTTAGAATAAAAATGTCGAAATCTGAGAGAATGTTTACTTTTCAAAAATATTTATTTTGGTGAACTTAACATGACTGCAGTCTATGTTTAAAAAATCGATTTGTGTTTTTGAAGATTCAACAAAATAAAAATCTTTTCAGGTTCTAGGTATAAGTATATTAAAACTATACTCATTTAACTAACCAAAAAAGGGATTAAAATACAATAAGTAATGTAGTTTAATTAATAAATGGATAGATTGTTCGTTATGTGGCTTTCCAGATTTACAACCAATATATTTTAACCTCCTAAATTAAATGAGAAAAAATTTCTCATAATTTAACTAGATAAATCACTATTTTCGAACGGTTCAAGGGATCAAAAGATTCACACAATTAGAAAAAGGTATGATTTCTCTACCGTTTAGAACTGAACATACTCAGGAGAGTGATATTATAAAGAAAGCCTAAATATTCGGAAAATATCCATCGAAGAATATCTTTAGTCAATTAAATTCAACAGATTACTCTCCCTATAAGAAAAAGATGACACTAAAACGCTGAAAAATCGGACTCTTCTTCAGATTTTCAACCTCTTGATCTGTGTAAAGAGGAGTGAATATTCACAAGATTTGGAGTCAAAACTTCTTAAATCTCTCGTATGAATAGGCATGAAGCTAGAAATGACAATAATTTGAATCCTCTCGAGTTTTCCACTTAAGAGCAAAAGTCCTACTCTGATGAACCATCGATAATTGGAGCTTAAAAAATGAATTCGTATTTGCATCAAGAAGTTAAGGAATCAAATAAACCAGAAAGAAAGAGAATTAAATTACGTCATGAATCTGACTATATACCTATAAGTGTTTAATTGTTGCAAAACATGCAAATGATTGAGAAGGGACCATCTATTTCTACATATATATAAAACGATCTGAGATGATTGAATTAAAATATACTTATATTGGCAAGTACAAAACAGAGCTATGGCTATCAATTTCGGAAAGTCAATCGAATTTCAAACAGATCAGACAATCATAATAGCTATCCAATGTAATTTAAAAATTTATAGAGGAGGTTCTGTTTAGTGATTTTCTACTCTTCATTATTCTCTTATAGGTGAATTGTTAAATCTGTTTAAAGGATTAATTGCTGCACTTGATAAATTATTGAAAGATACGAATGAAAAAAGCGTTGAAGTTGTCCACTTTATCGTCTAAAAGTTACAGAATTCATCGAGATCAACAAAATATTTTCAGATAAAATTGGCAGATTCACTGGTTATTAAGGTAAAATTTAAGGGTTATTGGAAGTTTGTAAAATTAAACTTCGAAGAAGTTTTATTTTCGATTTAATGAACCTATCGATAGAGGTGTTTGAGTATATTTGAATCTGAAAAAAGATATGTATTCCCCTGTTTAAAGCTCATCCACTTCATTGTCGATCATGCCTTTTGGTGATTGAAGGGGTATTTTTCACAAAAAATACATAAGCTGGAAATTAACCTGGGGTGGTTTAAAATATAGGTTAGGTTTTTACACCCTGGGTTTTGGAAAAACAGTTCAGAAACAAATGATCCAGTAAAGGCGTGGATAAATACTTGACTGTAAAACAAATTTCAAAGATTGTTAGACATTTAAAACTTATCATATAGTTCGTAAAATTATTAAAACTATAACTTGCATAATTAAATTACTCGTGTTTAATTAAAAATGATAAGAGCTTAATTTCCCTGTTTTTTATCAACGTCTTTGAAGAGTCATCTCATTTAATAGATAAAGAGTATGTTTTTAGTCGTAGGTAAATAATGTTTGAATAAATGAGTGATAAAGTTGTTTTTCAAACAAAATAAAAATGAAATACATGGTTTAGGTTTATTTTAATTCTTTTTTTTAACATTCTGATTTTTGAAATGCTATCATTTTTCTAAAAACTTTAAAACTTATGGATTTTACCTTAAGTTAATTTCAATAAAATCATGGTAGGTAAATCTGGCGAAGTTTTAATGTATGTTATTCTCAATTTCGTTACTTTGAGAGATCGTTCTGCCTCTTTTAGACTTTTAAATCTTTTACTGGTTTTCAAGGTTTAAAGGGAATTAAACTTCAAAATATTTATTTTGTAATATTTAAACATGGGAAACATAATGTCTATAGTATCAGCTAACCATCAAGTTAAACTTTATATTTTGAAAAATATCAAGCCTATTTATAAAACTAAAGCAATTTTTTTACTCACACCAACGGATATGAATCTGATCTGGAACAAAAATGGGTTTAATTTGTCTCTACGTGAAATCACATATAATTCATTTTCATGTTAAATATTTTTTTTCTAAAAAGTATTACTATTATGCTTGATTTCACTGCACCGTAGGAGTAAAATTGTCATTCGCTATCTTAGTTATATTTCGTAAATATTTAATTTAAAAAGTATTCAGTGTCGTGAAAATATATTTTACGTAAATTTACATTGAATCATTGGCGCGGTTCACATTACATTAAACACATTGATGGATTTATCATTGATTTTATCAAAATACTTTAGAAACAAAATAAATTAGCGATTAAAAGAATACTTTGCCTTTTGTATCATAATTAATAATCGTTTACACTTATAAACTATCATTATGTCCTCAGTAAATGTTACACTTTTTAAAAATATCCCAATAGAGTCAATTCTTTCCCAATACACATCTATGATTAAACTTCTTTCATGATTTTAAAAAGGTTTTTACGTTTTGATTTGTAAATAATTGGGTCCATCATGGTTTATTTGACTTATTAGCTGAGTGCTTTCATATCTGATTGACGCAGCTGCAATATGTGATTGGTGGTCAAGTGTACGAAAATAAAATGGGTCTATAATAAAATTAAATATACACAGAGAATAATTTGAGATCAATTAAAAAACTAAAATTTATATATGGTAAATTTACTGTAAAATACCTTTTACGTAGATTTGGTCAATACAATAAAGGGAGGTTTACTTTTTCTCTTCCTCTTAGACTAAATTAACATCGTTGGTTTCATTATGTAAAATTTACTCTATATATTAACTTTGAGTTTTGTAAGAAAGTGATATTAAGTTTGAATATATGTTTTAAATTATTAAATCATAGCTATTTATAATGCAACATTAAAGAATTCATCATTTTAGTAGATTTATAGTGATTCCTAATTAAGCTACTTTTGAATGAGATCGTCAGCTAAAAAGTAAAAACGCCTTCATAGAAATAGATAAAAGTAAGTTTGAAAGAAGCAATAATAGTAAATTTAAATCTTTTCGAAAAATAGTGTGAAAGTGTTTCAGTTTCTAAATGAAATTTATAAGAAATCAAGTAATTAAACAAACCAAATACGTAAATGCAGGTTAAATGTCTGAAAATGAAACAATTGTTCAAAGATAAATTCGCCGAAATAAACAGGCAAAAATCGAAGATTTAAAATTATAAATTATATATTTTTAACTTTTACAATACATAAAGTAGAATAAAGACAGTTTAACCATAAATTATTAAGTTATAGATTTGGTACGGGTAAATATCTAACGTATTACATATTTTCCAAAAAAATTAAAAAGGGCAAATTTGTAGGATTTTGATTATTTTTAACAATAAGAGATTAAGGCAATTCTTAGAGAATATGCACTGAAAGTTTTGATTAAAATCTCGGTCTAAAAAATCATTTTTACATAGTCTGACATGATGTAACTAACTATGAACTACAATATGTGAAATTTAATTCAATAAAAAACTTAAGAAGTCTATAGATCGAAGATTTTGGGAAAACAATTAGAATTTGCATTTGTGAGGTGTTAAAATTGAGGAAAAATTGTTATCGCAGTTCTGTTTATGTTATAAACCTATTAAAAAAATGAAAGAATTTCTTTTAATTTGTCGATAGTTTTAACATGTAACGGTTTAAAAAAGAACAATTATACTGCTATGTAACCGAGCAGAGATCTATCCATGAAGTGAAAGCTGCATGGTTTTACAGTTATAACAAAAACAAAAATCATAAGATGGTATCATATCATTTCATCTTAAGGCTGAAATTATTTGTAACTGAGAGAGTTTTAACCAAGATATAAACCGTGGTTTATAATTTTGAATTTTTCATTTTTATCGCGGTTAGAAAATCAGTCTCCTACTACGTTGATCAAGATTTCACGTAGAGACATACAAAATGACCATTAATTTCACTTTAACCGTTTGGATGTAATGTGGTTCATTATTGATCTCGTTTTATCACAGGTTAAAAAGATTTCGATGAGCTATGAAAATTTTTCGAATATTCGCAAGAAAAATTAAGCCTTGTTTTACGTTTTAGAAACTTATAACTAGGAAGACAGGACTGCATATTTTGACTCAATTTTGTGTACAAAATGCAATTAATTCATGAATCTGGGACAAGGATGCAAATTATGACCTCAAGTCTGAAGATCTAGTCTGATTTCTCTTAATAGAATAAAAACATTAATAGCTATGATTCATGGAATATTTACAGTTTAAAAAGTGTATTTATTCAACGCAAAATAGTTAATCAACACTTAACTCATATAGTTGAGAAAATTCAATAATATTTTCAAATTTTTACTTAAAAAAAAGATTCAATGAAATATACTTCATATGCAAATGGATAAACTAGACCTCGATTTTTATTAAAAATGAACACTAAAATGTAATTAAAGCTCACGTTAAACTGATGTTTAATTTCCTGGATCATTGTGCATAAGTTACTAACATTGATATTCTGAAAAACTCTCAAAATACTACAAGTCAAAATTGTGATTTTTATTATATGGGGTTCTCAGCAGTTACCAAAATAAAAACACACAAGACACTTTCAGGCAATCGAAAATTACCCCCTAATTTATTTTTGAACCATGTTAACGTTGGAAATTAAAAGCTTTCTTCTCTTTAGAGTTATTCTTCTAATTGATATGTCATTACGCATACTAAGTTACTTTTAGTGTCGTTTTAATGAATTTTCTGTATTTACAATACTGTTTAAACTGTTTTCTGAGGGTAAAAATTTTGCAGATTTTATTGTTACGATATATGCACGAATATTATTGCCAGCACATTAAACAATTCTGAATGGTCATCTTTCTTTTCAGACAGAAAAGAATTTTTAATGGGAATTTTATTATTTAAGTAACTGCTTGTTGAAACTACACTTTTATTCAGAACTTTTGTATTTGTAAAATTGTATAAAACTATGTCAACAATACGTTATCGAAAAATGATAACGCGTTTGGAACTAAAACTACAGTTCACCATTTCTTTTTCACCAATGCAGTTATTGAAAAAAGATATCAACGACTAGTCAATCAAGTTGAATTTCTCCTTACTCCTTAATTGCTGTATTAGGTGGCTATGGATTTCAGAGCTATCTTTATAAAATTTATTGAGTTTTTGAATTTTTTATGGGAATATATATGTTTAATTTTTTCAGAAATGTTAAAGAAGTTATAAATTTTGATGTTTCTTTGACCTTTTTTATTTTCGATAACTTAGATCGTTCAAATTTTTCATGTATCTAAACATAAAAAATCAATTCGTTTTGGGAGACTCTATATCTAGGTAACATAATCAGAGCACAATATATTTTTTAAATTATTTTTGATGTTAAATATTTTAATTATCATTTAACATTTTTTGTAAAATACTTAAAATGAATTTGTTAAATAGCTAGATTTGTAAATGGCGAAATCTTTTCTTATTAAAGAGATTTGGATGGGTTTAATTCATTTATGTTTAATATTTCAAACTTTTTCTTGCTTTATTATAAAATTCTGATTTGAATCACACGTAGGCAGTTATTATCAACATGAATGAAATTCACATTTTCCTATTCACTTGCATTGATTCTTATTTCAACAGTTTATTTCCGCAGGTATTCACGATAATAACTCCTAAAACGTGAAATGTCCATCACTTAATTTTAAAATAGAATTATTTGAAAGAGTGATTCATGCCCTAATATAAATTCTGTTAAAAATAAAACCCAACCTTTAGATCATTTTTACTTTACTTTTATCATAATTGTTAAACATAAGTCACACAAAGTCTATTCATTTTTTGCAGAAAAACTGTATAAATATATGCTTAATGTTATGTGCTTCAAGTAAGGAAGGTCTGAAAATACCAGATAATCATTCATTTTTCACTGAGAATGATATATTACGTATTTTGATCACAATAAGAGATCTGAATTTGTTCTTAAATATATATCCTGTGTAATTATCATATATTATCTCACACCTGAGACATAAATATAGAGTTAATGTACATGAGGTGTGTATAATTCTGAGAAAGTTAATTTCAAAAATTTGTTGAAAAAAATTTATGCCTGCCTTATTTTCAATAAATATACATCATTTTGTATTTTTGTTTCTTGAAAAGGAAATTTAATTCAGAGATTGGAATGCGTTTATGTGCTCCATATTTAAGTTTTTAAATAATTTTTAATTTTATGTACTTATGGTCAAAATATTTAACGATTTTGTAATAAAAGTTAAATTGATCAATTAACCCACGTATCTCATCTTTTTTATATGTTAAAACATGAAGTTTTACATAATACATGAATCAATAGGAAAATATTGATTTTCATTAAATATATAAATGTTTTCGTACCAATCTTGAGCTCAATAAAATTTTTTGCGTCACGCAGAAATGTACCAATTATCCCACGTTTCATAAGTTCACTAACAAACCTAAAGGTATGAACAAGAAACTTTTATCAGAAAATTAAAATTTCATCCTTTAAAATGTTTTATTTTTTAACACAAAACTTAAGAATTTCTCAACAATTTTGATATATTTTTAAAGATCTTCTTAAGATAAATAAGAGAAAGACATTTAATTAGATTTTAACGAGATTCAATTCCTATTTTTATCCTTTTTTCGAAGTTTTAATGAAACTTCTATTCATGGGTTTAAGAAATAACTTTAACTGATAATGCCTATAGATAGATAAATAGTGAAGATTTTTGTTGCGGCGAATGATAAAAATTAACATAATCACAATAATGGGAAAATATCTTTTATCTTAACTATTTTACACCAAACCTTCGATTTTTTAAACAAATTCACCATTCATTGCTCAAAAGTTAAAATATTAAATTTTAAGGATAAAACGCAATTATCATTCAAACATTAATTTCCTGAAATTCAAAAGTTCAAGGTGTTTGGATTTGTCTTGTTAAGACCACACATTAGTTTATATTTAATATTTATCGAATATGCTTTCAACTTAATGTATTATACCGGTTTTTGGAGAAAGAGAGTCTGTTTTATCTATCATACTTGACTTATGACCTTTTATTCTTTAAGCTCTGATCAGTTAATTCGATACATGATTTAAAAGATAACTTTAAATGAAAATTATAAAAATTTAAAACCAGTAGCCAGGTACAAATAAGTGCCAAGATGAAAAGCTACATATTTCAAAAAAATTTGAAAATATAAGACAGCTTTTATGCTTTAATCTCATAAAATTTAAAAATTTTTAGTTCACTGTAGATATCTTGATATTTTAATGTTATTTATTTTGTAAAATTTAAAAAAAATTTCATTTTGTTACCCTTTAAACTTGTATGTGTTAAGCAACTATTTTTTTAAATATAAATATCTTATACTTTTGTGACAACTTTTTTTGCCATATCTTCAAAAAGAATATTCTTTATTTTCCCACGTGTGATCAATAATTAACGCAAAACCTCATGTAAAAAAATTATTTTTCAAAGCTTCATAATTGCAAAATGTATTTGATTTTATTTATCTTAACACCAGCAACTTTCAATTTTATTTCAGAAACATAAATGTATCAAATATTAGGAAATTTTTTTGAAACAAAAAAGAATTTTAAAAGAGGCATCGTGTCCCATCTTCTAAATTATTTACATTAAACTTTTAAATAAATTTTTCAAAATATCTCGCGTTTAAATCCGGAATTTACATTTCGTTCAACTTTGATAAAATCTACGAATAACAATCCAGAGTTAAAATATATCTATGACTTCTTAAATTTTTACATTTATTTCTTTTGGCATAATTTTTTTATCAAGTGTAAAATTCAAATAGTTTCTAAGAACAAGATTGAAGTAAAAATAATATAATAGTTATTCATAAAAGTTCAATTCTGACATCTTTAACACGTGCATTTATTTTCAATGAGATATATTTTCGCGTTAAATTTCAACAATAATGTCAATAAAAACCCAGATACATTAAAACTTCGATGAAGGAGAAACGAGTTTATAAATCACTTGCATGCTAAGTGAACTACATACCTCTGAAGAAATACTTAATAAAAAACTTTTTAACAATGTTTTTTAATGAGATAAATGTGGCCTATATTCTAGGACCAATTTCAAAATATTTATATCTTGCATCTTAGTCTCATTTACGACCGTTTTTATTTTGTTTGTTTGTTTATTCTTTGAAAGATGGACTATATATCATCTTTTTTATTTTGAAGTTTAGATGAAAAATTCCATGAATTATCAACATCTGAAAATCAAAAAACACTTAAATTCCTTAATTCACTAATTTGCGAATTTTATATTCAGCCTTCAATTGAAATTTAAACTAATTATCTAAATCATTCCAAAATTCCGAAATTCTTTATAATCTTTAAATTTTAATTTTTGATCATAATTTTTAAAAATCACAAAATCATGTTAATTTTTGTTGAGCTAGGATAATTTAAATTTATTCAGACTGCTTTAGAATGTAGTTTTTGATATTTATGCTCTTAAGTGAGGTTCTGCTTCTTATGTTTTGTCGTTTGTCCCTCTCGCTTGGATAAAACACTTCTAGAGTCAATGAGTGTGGTTTTTTTGATAATATGAGTGAAATTTAAGGTTTGATGTTTTTAACGTATTTTTTGTTTGATTAAGAGGCTAACTCACGACTTCAAGGTGCAGAGTAAAATGTTTGTAAATTTTATTCATTATTTTCATAACTCATAAGTTTATTTTAAATTAAAAATACAAAATTTAATGAATATATGAATGTGTATTGAAGATTTATCATAAAAAAGACCAAAATATATTTGATTTGAGTTATTATACGATGATTATTATTTTTAAGAAGAATTCAATATTTAAACGTGGATCCATGTTTAAGGCGAAAACTTGTAAGTTTACTGTCCTGGGGTTTAACAAAACATATTTTCTTTTTAAAAATAGAAAACTATAGATTGAACATTTAAAGTATTCTTTGAATTCCGGCCTGTTTTTTCATAGACAATTAGATTTTATTTCAAAAGCTTGATAGTAGTATTATATATTAAAATACTCTTAAAAATTTCGATAATTTTTGGAAATGTGAACATTTTTAAATATTTATTCATTAAAAAAATAAACTGTTTGATAAATCTTGAAATTTAAAATAATTTTTTACGAAAAATTTATGATTAAAATAACTTCAATATTAAAGAAAAAATTTTTTTGCATATTTCAAAGTTAGACAATTACTTTATTCCATTTTCATCAAACGATTATAAGATATGTCTTAAGTGAAAAAAAATGTTCAGACAGAATTAAATTAAACCTGTCAGTAGTATTTACGTTAAGTAACTGATTAAATTACAATTTAAGGCATTAGATAAAAGTAATTAAACATAAATATTTACAAAAAAGCCCTTGGCTAGTTCAATTATAATATTAATTTAAAAAACTACAAAATAATATTTATTTTAACAAATGTAACAGACGTGAGTTTCAGCAAATAAAATGTAAAAATTGCCCCTTCATTAAATTATAAATCCAGAATGACAAAAAATGAAAAACAAAGATTTAATATCAATAATTTAAAAAGTTTCACAGATCTATTTTCTTTTTACTTTTTAAGTTTACAGATATAATACAAAGCTCAGTTGGTTCAGTCTAATACGTTTTAAGATGTAAATAAAATCTGGATCAGCTTATTTGAAGAAAATTAAACTACGATGTATTTAAATTCAGAAAATATTTTAATTTCAATAAGTTTTCTCTTCTATATGGTTTTAAACAACCTGAATGATGTACTATGTTGTTTATAAGACGGACGAACATTTTCTAGAAATAGTCTCAAAGCTTTTGAAAATATTATCAGATTCAAAAAAAAATTTTTATGTTCATACTGACAAATTTAAAAGTTGATTTTTCGGGAAGGAGCATTGGCTACGTTTTATGTCCCTTTTATATTTCTACAGATTAAAGATGATTCACGTTTATTGCTTTTCTTATCAGATACTAATTAATTGTATATTTCTTACATTGAGAATCTAATACAGACAAAATACTTTTACATATATTGAAAAAATACATTTAAAATAATTATTCGTGGAAAAATCGATTATCAAATTTCAAAATTCGACGATTCATTGAGTAAAATACGATGGCGCACTCTATAAATCTTATGCTCTCTTTATTGTTTTCATATTATAGTGCTTGGGGGAGTACATTCTACATATTGAAGATGCTAGATTTATTGTCCCACCTTGTAGATGGATGCTCTACATTTAAATGGTATTTTATGACGTTTTTCAACATTAATGGAGATCGTGGTACATTATATCCGTCATGCATGGTCCCAATATAAAGTCGATATAAAAAACATTTGGCGAAGAATATTCATGTGAACTGCTCTAAATATGTTATTAATGATGTTTATATCAATAATCTTCCATCCAAAAATGATCGAATCGGTTTTTCTGTTTTTGAACTGTTCACATCTTGATTCACCCACACTGGAAAGCAGTCTAACATTTATGAAAAGGATTCTTTAAAAATAAGATACTCTTTCAAGTTTAAATTTAAAAAATATTATAAAATATTTTCTGTCAAAAATTAAAAATATTAAAGACATCTTTGCCTTATACCCTCATAAATGGTGAGATGTTTTGCATGATAATATGAAATTAAAAGTTAAAGAATTATGGTTCATTTAAACATCAATTTAAATTCAAATATGGATTATTTATAAATAAAATAAGAATTATAAATAAGAATATTCCTGAGTATTCAGGCAATCATCGTTTATAGAGATTGAAATGTGGTGACATCAATTTTTTAAATTCACAAATAATAAGTTTGGGCACGTTTATAAATTATTGTGGTTTTAAATTCTCGAGAATTGATTTGAGCGTTTTTATCAAAATTATGTCTCATTATGCAAGATAAATTCTTTATAAATATTATAGTTTATCAAAATTCTTATTATTTATGAGCAACAAAGTATTTTTGACCAAATATATTTTCACTTACTATGTGTAATACTCAATAGCATAAAAAATAAAAATATAGTTCAGGATTTTCAAACAAAAAAATCACTTCTGTCTTCAATTAATGTTTCATTCAAACATTGAAACGATACATTCATTTGTATATTTCTTAAGAAAGGTTAAATGTGATGACAAATTTAGCAAATTTCATTTTTCAGAAGAATTTAATCTTCTGATCCAACAATAAGATTACTAGAAAGGTTCTCAAAAGATAAAAGTTTTATGTAATTTAAATTTAAACATAATTCTTATGTCAATGAAATACACATCATTATTTTCTTTAATAGTTAAATTTTTTGGACTGTGGTGATTCTAAATGTATATATCTGAAACGCAGAATATAATTTCTTTGACGTTATGAGACAAGATTACAAAATGAAAATCGAAAAAATATTTTATTCTATGTTTTAACAAATTGAAAAATAATTTAAATTTTTAATGAATTGACTTTATTTATACATTGGAATTCATATCACTCTCTTCATAGTGTATATTTAATGAAAATATGAAGAGTTTTGATAAGACCAAGTAAAATTTTAAAGTAATATCAAAAAAAGCACAACTACATTTTGTTAGAGAATATGAACTTTAAACATCAGAATGTACATGAGTTTAAATATAATCAAAAGATCAGAAAATTTTAACATAGTTTTATCAACAGCTCAACAATGATCAACTTCAGCCACGCGTCAAAATATGAAACACAACTTGATATCCATTTTTTTGAAAATATAACCAGAAAACACATCTTATATATCAGACGACAGTCTGGCAAAAAACATCATTCATTATGAGGAACTGACATGTAATAGAGAATTTCTCGAATAATCGCTTTAAAATATTTATGAATTAACCTCGTGCTGTTTCAAGAACCCTTTTAACTTTAACTATAAAAGACCAAACAGTGGGTGTTCAGATTTATCGTGTTGTATAAACGATGTCAAAATGGATGTGAACCTTTTAATTTAAAGAAACAACTTATTTTAAGATAAAATCTATGTTTCCTCAAATAAAGCAGAATATATGAGAAGTTTTGTATAAAAGAACTCTTTCACAAAATTTTCAAAATTTATTTTTAACCAGCAGATCTTTACTTATAAATAAAAAATTTTGAATACGAGGCAAAAAGGTTAATTTATGAGTCTCAGATGGAAAAGTTGTAATAAACTTTGCATTTTTTGTGCTCAGTTTCATCAATAAAGGCTGCTTAAAACTGTGTTCTAGATTTCTGAATTATAAACATATTATGTTTATCACCTAAGCAAAATCACATTTAAAATTTGAAAATCAATAATGTTCAACATTTAAGTTGAAAATGGATCAAAACTGGTGGACAAATCAAACTTATTCTGGCATTTCGAAAACATCCAACTGTTTGAAACACACTCATCAATATATATTCAAACAATCACTTTTAACATTCGATCAATTCTCGCCCCTTTTCTTTTAATTTTGGTATATCATTTTATAAGTAATTTTAACTTTTATTGTCTGATACAATATCAATTTTTGATATCTTAATAGAAATTGAAGAAAAGTTAACGAACCATGTAATAAAGCACCACGAACCTTCTTATGAAAATCTTTTATCTTATAAAGATACCTTTTTAAGAGAACACCAAGTGAAACTATGGTCTTTTCAAGAGATTATAAAATGAAAAATCCTATGATTCGATGTTAGTATACCTTATTTACGTTAACAACGAGGAAAAGTTAACTATGTTCGTTGATTAATGACATTGTTCAAATATATTCTTACAAGATAATTATTCATCGTCTGAATCAACTTACAAATAATTTAAAAATAGTATTTCTTAAATTTGTATGAGAAAAGTACCTTTAAAAAATTTTTAAAAAACAAATTTTGATTTTATTTCATGTTAAAGAATCTTAACACCAATTAGAGCAAAAATTCAAACATCCTATTATTTGATTTATACGTGGAGATTCTAAGAGATTAAATAAGGAAAATACTCTGAATGTTTTTAACTGTTCCACTTGTTGTATTATAACTATCTTTTAAAGTTCAATCGAACTTCAATTCTTAGCTAGTTTTCTGGACGATATATCACTTATGCAATCAAAATAATTTTTACTTTTTGCTGTTTCTCAGTTTAACAGACTAAAATACTTTACGAATAATTATTGTAGTGTTCAATATCGTAAATGTAACCAGTAAAGATCAAATTTCTGTGAAAGTCTTCAGTTATCTTTTCCTATATAGATTATTTTCAAGTTTAGTTCATGTTATCAGTCAATTAGCTTTTAAAAATATAAAATACAATTAGCTGAAATAACACAAAAGTAAAATTGTTTACGACTATATAACTTTTTATGAATTAAAATTGCATTAAATTACATACGTGTAGAATATGTAAATTTTCCAACATTTTTAAGTTGGACATTTGAATGTTTTGTTATATAAACATTTAAATGATTAGTTTAAGCAAATTCAAATGTTCAAATATTTTGATTAATTATCTACGATATTAATTTTCGGAGAGTAATTATAATTAACAAAATGTTTCTTAAACATAAAATTAGAGCTATAAATAAATTTTAAAAATTATTAAATTAGTATCTCAACTTATTATATTTAACTGTCAACTTGTCTTCATTTTCATCTCGACAGTTAAGAAGTCTATTTTAGTAAAACTTAGCTTGAAGAATTATTCCATTGATGATTTAGGTAAGTGTAAAAAAAACACGCTATTTAGATTTAAGTGAATGTTAACAACCACCAACAAATAACTAATTCCTCAACTTGAGAAACTAATGGTCCTCTCTGTGACTTAATATTAATATTTTTTTTATTCCAATGAAGAAAGTTTAGTTTTTAACATACTTTCTCAACTTTATACTCTAAAAAGGCAAAATATATTTTATTAAAATGAATTGAAATTTCATTTTTATTCGAACAAAGAGGTGCCTAATAAATGTTAATTTTAACTGCATGACATATCGTTTAATAAGTTCAATTCTATTGTAATACGTATGAAATATTTTTAAACTCGAAATGGATAAAATTAAGTTTACAAATTTTTAATACGGTAAAACAGGAAAAATTAATAGCAAGACTTTAAAATAAATCTCGAAAGATTTATTGATCAAAAATATTCCTTTCGAGTTTTAATTTTACATCAAGTTAAATTTTAATAAAAAACAATTGAAATTACCTAAAAATGAATTCTAAATGGAGAGAAATAAAGTTTCCTGATCATTTAATCTTGAAGCTTTCGACAATGGAAGGAAGCACATTTCGTTTAAAATTAAATTTTATAATTATTTTTAACAAATTTATTTCAAGTTAAAAATTTATTCTTCACAAAATTTTTGAGTTTCATAAGAGATGAAATAATAAAAAATAAAATATCGATCACTAAAGATGTGATCAGTTAAAAATATTTTTTTAAAAATCATTTGAACAGCTCTTGCTTATCCTAATCTTTATTTTGTCTACATAAGATGAATTTGCTTAAAAAGTTTCAGTAAATTAAAGAACAGAAAATATTCCGTGCTTTCTTTCATACCAATGAAAATAATTTTATTTTTCGATAGTTTATCAATTTGCTTATATTTCAATTTGAAATTTTAAAATTTTAACTAATTTTAAGAGATTCAAAGATTATTCTGATTTTTCCAAATCTGTTCGTCAGCTTTTTAAGATACGGTTGTTTCATTTTCCACATTCGTTGGTAAATTATTTCTATTCAGGCTAATTTTATAAAGATCTAGGAACATCATTTTTGGTTGTAACGTGCTCTTAATATTTTATTTTGATCAAAACTTTAACCTATATTTTGAGGATTGAGTTATTGAATAAGTTAAATTTATTTTAATACATCATATTTTTACTTTTTCAAAAAATACTCACTGATGTTGAGTTTCTTGGAAAATTATTCATATAAAAGTAATATTTAATCTAAATAATGTTATTTTTTCATAGTTCTAAAGTAAGTAATTAATATGAATTTTAAATTTGAAATAATAATATCAGGAGATTCCTAAAATTGCATATAATATTACTGCATGTTTTAAAATTGTTCTAAAAATTAGAGAAAAATAAGTGCTATCATACATCAAAAAAAGATAAAAAAATCGAAAAGAATATTTTGAAGACTGTTAAGATCAGTATGATTTATAACTTTAAATCTATGTGTTAATATTATGAGCTACTCAACGTATTCTAGGATTAATTTAATACTGTTCTTTCGAATTCACTCGACAGAAATATAGGAAAACTATAAATTTGCATAAATGAATTAAAGTCACGGAGAATCACGTTTTGTAATGTTGAAATTATGATATTGATTTTTTTTCTTCTTTACTTGATCTTTTTCGAATATTCGCCTTTAATTTTACTTGGTCTTTAAAGATGTCTTGAGTGTATTTGTATATAAAACTTGTTTTTTATAGTGTCTATTTTATTCTTGGGTCTCCTATCATATTTTTTTATCCACATAAAATCTTAAAATTTTAATTTGTAGTCCTGGATTAATGACAATACCAGTAATCTTCGCTCAGAAATTGTTTTGATTATTGATATTTCCTGATAGTAATTATGATACTAATAGCATTTTACAATATAATTCAATTAACTCACAAGTTATTTTGATAAACTGCTTGGGTTTAAACCAAAATAGTTGCATGAAACAAAAAAAGAGGTCATGTAGGTGTAACTCATTGTTATACTGATTGCGATTATTTTTAACATTCGCTTTGTTACTGTTATTTTTAACATTAATTCTTAAAAAATTCTATTTAAAAATTTTTATTATTGATTTCCTTATTTTGTCTTAGGAGAAACTTTCGAAGTAGATTTAATTTCAAAACTACACAATACATGTTTACATATAGCAAAATAAATTTGTTGTTCGCGTGAAAATAGTACAACTTTTTCAGAAACGTTTCTTTGAATATTTTCAAAAATGTTTTGTAATTTTTAGAACCGTTAAAAAGGAAATTTGTATTTTTGACTTGATTTTTTCGCAGATACAAACTCAATAAAAACACATTGAAGAATTTGATAACATTAGAAGACAGTCAACATTGGAGGAATAAGGGGAGTATATTGTTTATAGGATGATTAATGAGTGAAATTTACAAGATGAATTTTCAGGAATTTTAATAAGATGTTTATAATGATTCATCGTATCGCTGGATAGCCTTTCGAGTTCTTGTTCTATTTTCAGCATTTATCAAAAGATGAGTTATGATTCTGTCCAACCACAATCAAATACATGAAAAACAAGTGATAAGAATATCTGATATAAATTCTTCGTTGAGAATTTTTGGAGTTTATACTGATGAATATTGTCAAAATTAAGCGCTTAAATCGTGTACATTCAAGTAATATGGCCAACTTCTTAAATTTTTTAACATATACAAATGAAAATATCATCAACTATTATAAATATATAAATATTCATTCAACGCAAATAAAATAAATATGGTGTTCTGATCAGATGCTAAAATACTTACCAGTTCAAGAAGTTTAGAGAGCGACCCGCAAGTTGTTAAAAATTAGAAAAACTGTCCAAGATTACCCTTGTTTGAAAAAATATTCACGGTTTATATTTTACTTTTTTCTAAATATACCAGATATGTTGAAAAGTATTCATCTTTAACCACAATATTCAAATTTGTTATTTTCTATACATATACACCTCTTTAAAAAATTTACGAAAAGTTTCATGATTCGCAGAATTCCTAAATATTGTCGTTTGAATGTAATTCTAAAACGATTTCAATATGTAAGGCTATCATTACTCAACATGTAGCAAGATATTTTTCAACTTATCTTAACTAAAATAAATATATTTTCTTTTTAAAAGGCTACAGCGACAATATTTATTGAATTAATATTGTAAAAAACCTTTTAAATTATAGTTGTAAAATAAAACAAAATATTTTTCCTTTATAAATTTCCATAACACAAACTTATTTTAAATTATATTAACAACTAGAAATTATGATACTGATAAATAAAGTTAAAATTATTTTAAATAGAAATATATTTTTAAACCATTCATTTGATTTTTTTGGAAATTTATACTTTTTTAAAATCTATGTTATCTAGAATTTAGTGCCATAATTCTATTTGATAAACATTCGTAAAATTTCTAAAACTAAAAAAATTTAAAATAAAAACGACCAGGTATACTCGACTATGACAACTTTATTTTCACAATTCAGATTAATATTTGAATTAACCTTGATTGATAAGAAGACCGATTTCCTGTGAGTAAGTGAATCAATTTGATGCGAATTAAAAATATTTGTTATTTTTGGTCAATTTATCATTTTGAACTATTTTTTTCAAATTTAGCACAATTTTTATCTTCACAAAAATATCAAGCAGTTATTTTCTAAAATTAGCTTTGAGTCGATCTTTTTAATTATCCAAGTTTCTTAGCTATAGGGTTTCCCAACAAATAACGTCATTTTCCCAAAAATTAACGTCATATTAAAAAAAATCAAATAAATAAATAATTGTGGTTATAAAAATAAATTAAAATTAAAATAGATAAAAAAATTTTTATTTAATAAAAGATCAATTTTTAACTATTCAAGTATAATTTCACGGATTTGGACCTCTCAATATAACCAAGCATTTTTCGAAAATAACTACTACAATCCGAAGAAGTAATTATATTAAATCCATTTTGAATAAAATTCTTCAGTTCGCTTTCATTCTGTGCATTTTTCCTTATAACGTAATTTTTCCACTTGGAAAATACATTTTCAATTGGATTAAGCATGGGACTATAGGGGAAGATAATTAATTATTATATTTTCCAATTGTATTTCACGTAATTCACGAAAATGATGGATGCGGGCATTATCCATTATAAAAATCGGCTCGATAATTCCCTTTTCAATACATACCTCTTTACATTGCAGCAAATATTCTTTGAATTGAATACCGGTTACAGAAATATCTTGAATATGATGATTTATCCTCCCATATTTATTACATGCAGCTATTACTGAAATGTTCCTTGATTTTATTGAACGTGTTAGTAAATGTGCAGATCTCCTATTAAGCTTCGCCCTCTTTTCGTTCTAGTTGCAACACTAAAACCTACTTCATCAATAAAAACAAAACGACCATCTTCCACGTTAAAATGCAAATTACTAAAATTTATTGCATATTCAAATCTCAGTTGAATGGTTCTTTCACAATTTCTGCTCTCTGGAACAAGAGTTAATTGTTTTATAGAATAATGAAAATCGTTTAAATAACGATCAATCGAACTTTTACTTATTTGAATATTAAATTCCCGCTCAATGGTTGTTTTCAATGCTTCAAGTGTTCGTGTAGGATCATCATTAACCAACTGAAGAAGCCTGGCCTTTTGCTGATCATTCAGCTTTGTTTGTTGTGAGCGACCTCGTCTTATTGTTTCCCTCCCATCAAAAAACCTTTTGGAAAATGTAGATATAGTTGTTCGAGGAATTAATAATCTTCTAGCAATTTCTGAGATTTGTATTCCATGATTTAAATATTCTGTTATTGCTGATTTTTGTTCAATGGATAAAGTCCTTCTTCTCCTTATAATTCTTTCATTGTTAATGTGATTCTCTTCCTCAGTCATTTAAGGGCATTAAAAAATTACTTTAGAGGTTGATTTCAAAGTGTTTACAAAATAATAATATTACGGCTTTTAATTTTTACTCCAATTATTTATTTATTTGATTTTTTTAATATGACGTTAATTTTTGGGAAAATGACGTTATTTGCTGGGAAACCCGATTTATCTAATATAAGTTTTAAAATACATCTTTTAAAGATTCTTTATTAAAAAGAAATCTTAAATCATATATTTATACAAGTATTACATTTTAATTTTAATTGATTTTTAAGAAGTAATAAATATGTTAAAATCTTCTTGAATATTAAAGAAAAATTATGGAATCAACTATAACTGAATTTTGAAACTATTTTTGGGTTAATCAGTTTTATGAACTCTGATAAAAAATATTTCATGAAAGTGAAATACATTTTTATTTAAGGGTTGTATTAGTAATCAAAATTAAAATAATGTGATAATTTTTATCAAACATCATAATTTTGCTTTGATGAAAATTTAATTCTGAGATTTCAAGAATTATTTAAATCATATTTGTAAAAGTTAAGTCAATTTTTTAGAATGACTTAAAAATTAATATCAGATTCTTATAATCGTTAAGCCAAATAAAGATCACAAAAAATATGAAAACTGTCAGAACTAAGAATAAAATTTCTAAAAGTTTTACAAAAATATGATTCCTTAGAAACTGCATGGAAATATATTCAACTTAAAAAAGTTATCAGGAAGAGGAAATATTTCAGAAATAGGTTGGCACGATAATTAAAATGTATGTCAAAGACAAACAATTGAATTACTTTTACTCACAAGTATAATAGATTTTCTTTTTATATACCGGAGAAATGCGTATAACTGGTCAAAAGATATTACGATATTTTTATAAATATTGATGGGATTTAATTTTTCATATCTCGAATTTTTTTGACAACATCAAATTTAATTTAAGAATTTTATAAATAAAGCTTTCATATTTCATTTATATTGCACGAATATGTTCGAAAAAATCAAGAAATGAAACTTGAAAATATGAGATATTTTATTTACTTATTCCTATTATTCACGGATGCATATATCATGAATTTATTTTTGTCGATAATTAGTATTTTGAACCATAATTCACATAAGATGAGATATTTTTTGTGTACTTTTTGTTCTATTTTTCTTCGGTATCATATTTACCTACGATGTGGCTATTTTCACATTTATAGGAAGTTATTATGTGCACGTTTGATTATGAAATTAAGCATTGCCAAATACGTATTAATAATTTTTAATTTATAATTTTCAATTTAAATAAAATTTATCTTTTTAAATCTAATACATCTATAAGTTCAACTAAAACGTTTTAATAATATTAGATCACATATAAACGACATAATACGCTTATATGTTTGAGGATAAATACCTTGAAAATCTTTCAATATCCTGGGTATTTTTAAAAAAAATTTATTTATTTATTTTAGGTATCATTACATGAAATTCTCTCAAATATGTTTCTGCCTCTCTTTAGATATATTTAATTCCTAATCATATATAAATTCGAAACAAAGAAGAACCAGCGAAGTTAATTGAATTTTTCCCACGATTTATAAATTCTCTTTTATGTATTTGAAGCTAAACATCAACTTTTTAAAATACCTTTTGATCTATTAGTTATAATAATTTAGAAAATTACTTGCTATATTTGCTTAGAATCTATTTATAAATGGTTTCTTTTCAATATTAAGAATCATTTTCAAAGTTAGAATAAATTGAAAATTATCATCACCCTAAAAATTAAAAATTTATTTGAGCTTCGACCATCAAATATCAATTGAAATAAAATGTACTTTCAGTTATTATATTTTAATGATAAGTATACGGGTAAAATGCATTTTCGAAAACTTTAACATTGAATCATTGGTCAAAATTGAAAATAAAACCGATAAAAATACCATATTTGAATTGTCTCTTCATATTTATAGACAATCAATTTAATGACTATTTTAAGAAAAGATTAGCTTACCTTTCGAGTAAAAAAATATTTTTCATTCAAATTTTTGATTTGATATAGTTTATTAAGAAATATTATAACAATTTTTGAATATTTTAATTGATCAAAACTAAATTTTGACCCATTTTATCATATTGCAAAATAAAGTTTAAGATAAAAAGCTTAATTCTATCATCAAATTAAAATAAAAATAAGAAAAAACAAAAAAATTTTTACGATGTATAAAGAAGCGCGTGAAATCAATTCAGAAAGTTTAAAAATTATCTGTGGAGCCGAACAACAACAAAATGGCTTCACTTGAATGAGAGGGATGTAAATAAGACTTCAAAAGAGAGGATCTTTCAAATGCAACAGAATACAAGATCTTTGGAAGTGATGGTGATCATCACAGAATTAAACAGAGTTCCCCGTCTCTGAAAATGTTAATCGAAACTCGCTTTGAAAACAATATAATGGTATACTATTTCAGAAATATCGACAATGTTCAATAAAATTTTTTGACTGTAAACACAATTTTGTAGAAGTATCACGAAGTTCGGGACATAAATTCTCATAGTGGTGGAAATAGTAATAGTTCGTTATTAAATTTGTGTGAAAAAGAACGTGTACTTGCCAATATAGATGTAAATTGCATGGCAAGACTTAGAAGAGCAGCTACCAGGATATTAAGAACCTTGGGCATTTTGGTTTACCAACATAGTGTAAAGATGTATTCTGTGTTTCTTCCGTACTTTTAAAAAAGCCACATGGTCCCAAATCTATGAAATTGTGATAGAATCTTTTTGGTGGGAGTTATATCTGCGAATTTCATCCGAATTTATGAAACTTAAAATGATGACAAAAACATTATTTTTATCGACGAAGTCGTATTCCTTTGGTTTCAAGAACAAGTAACATGTGAAGTGAACCTGCCTCAAAGGGTACGTTTACCTCATTGTATAAGCAGCAGAAATATTTCTGTTATTGATGAAAAATCAAACATGGAAAACCGTACAACTTTATAAAAGAACATGAAGCAACTAATGAGTAATTAAAGAAATCTATCAACGAAATTTTGGAGTCTTGTATTTAAAAAGTAAAAGATATCCTATTTTGCTTTTTGACAATGCAAGAATTCATCATATTCATTGTCTGAATATAGATGATGAAATCGTAAGATACCAATCTGAATACATACAATTTACTAGTTCCATTGAAAAAATATTTTTTTGGTTTGAATAACGTGGCAATTCTTGGTATGCCTAAGAGTGGAATCAAATTAAAGTGTTTAATTTTTCAAAAATATGATTAAGTAAACAAGGTCAAACAGAATTCTAAAGATAAATGTTATTTTTTTGGAATCGATCTTCAGTTAGGGAAATAATTTTTGGTTAATTATTTTTATTTTTGAACTTTTCTCTTAATTTGACTTCAACATAATTTTTGTGATAATTAAGATATTGATCGAAATCGTCAATATATTTTTAGATTCTAAATATTTTCACAGTTTCTTGAGTTAAAAAATAAAAATATGAAGAAAAATACGCTTTTTACATCAAACTAATCATTGTAAAAACTTTAAACCTGTTTAATTCAAAGAAGATGAATCAGCAAACATTTGAACTCGTTTTATTAACAAATATCATTCGCTAACACATATTTAAACAAAAGAAATTTTTAGACTTTAAATAAATTATTAATTGTGATTTTCTTGATTTAAAATTAGATTTATTTTGGTTAATTAAAAATATAGGTTAATACAATTACTATAACCTACATGTCATAAAGAGAAACTATATTTTAAATGTTCATAATTCTATCCTATTTCGTATGTTTTTTAGCTTTTATGTGAAAATGTGATTTTTTTTAAATCTTATAATGTTTAACACAAGTATCTATGACAATAGTGAGAATTTGAAAATTTATCTATGATAAATTATGTTCTGCGCACACTTTTTGCTGTTGTATAACATCATTCTCATTCTCCTCCTTGTTGATATTTACTTTGCCATACACGAGGATACTATTTAACTACAACACTTTGCTGTTTTGGAAGGCAATTTGATCTATGTTGAAAGATTTACTGATGTTTCATCACTTTATTTTTCATATAAAGCTTGGCTCCATTCATGTTTTGATATATTTTTGTGGATTCAACAATTCACAATTTTCAAATAACTGTTCTTGTTCATGGTGATAAATTTTACTTTTTTCAGAAATTTTGGTTGTTGTAAGATATTTTAGTATCTCCTCCTATGAAAGATCCTCTCTTATTTTAAGATTACCAGCTTTTTTTCTTATCTATTTTACTCCCACAGTCGAGATTGTAAGATAATTCAGCCTTTATCTTTATGAATCCTAAAACATGATAACTAAATATTCTTTCGTTTCAAACTAAGACAGTTATTTTCTTCAAATTCACAAAATTTTTTATAAGGATCGTGAAATTTTCGTTGGTGATCATAAGGTTCTTCGATATTGTATTTGACAGTAGGTTTCAAATCATCAAGTACTCCTCTAATATTTATGCCTTTAAGAATCTCTTCTGGGGATCTTTGGGTCGTTGATGATACTGAGATTATTAACCAAAAAAATAACAATAAATCAACGCTGTGAAAAGTTTTTACTATTCTTCAATTTGAAATCTTTTTTTCAATGGTTCTTAATCTTTAAGCTATTTGTTCCTGAATATTATAGGTTAGATGTGATATGTTTTGTATGGTGACATTTTTGTAATTTGTTTTCCATTTAACAAATTTTCTGGTCGTTCTTTGATAAAATATATTTCTGGATACCCCAAAAGAATAATAATTTTTCGCCACATTTTTGTGTTTCTTCTTTTTGTATTTTTCAAAGAAAAATTTTCGATCCACTTAGAATAAACTTTTATGAGTATGAACGAATTAAAATCATAATTTTGGTAGTTTATCAAAAAGATAAAGTTCCAAAGTATGTTTAGGTAAATTCCATTAAGCATCGCCCCTTCTACCAGGGGTGGTCTATTTTATTGATATTGGTTTACCAATTTTATTTCATTGTGCATATCTGATTACCAAATTGAGTAACTTACGTTTTTTCGTGACTTTTTACAGTCATCGAATGTGTGAACAAACTCAAGAATTTTTTTCTTTTGTTCACGATGATTTACAAATCATAAATAAAAAGAATGGCTTTTTCGACAGATCGTATGCTTATTATTTACTTATATATCGATACGTTTGTTGAGAGAGTTCCTTTATAAAGATTCCTTAATGTTATATATTTCCTAATTTTTTGATAGGAGATGGTATTTTCTTATTCCTTGATGAGAACATTATTTTTAACGGGAAATTTTGAAGGAATTAAGTTGATAGAAGCTTCTTTTAACTATTATGGGCCAGTTTTCTCTTTGACAAACTCTAAAACACATTTATAATAGTTTTACATTTATTTTTGGGATCAACTATTTTTAATTATATGCCCTTAGAACTACTCTCTATCTAATTAATCTTAAAAATATATTTGTGTATGAACTACCTTACTCTTCAAAAAATCTCTCAAGTGCCCTATGATAAAAATATACTGAATATTTTCGTTCACCGATGTTGCCATGAAACAACTTTTATGTATTCACGATAATTAAAGCTTCTCTATCTTTGACAGCATAAATTAGTTTTGCAGTATTTATGATTCTGGAAGTGTTCGATACTTGCATTTATGAGTTGTCTTCAAGTTTATGTAACAAGAAACAACTATTTTTACTAATGCAAAAGATTTAAAAAACTATTCTACGGAAATTCTTTTGTAGTGTAATGAACCAAATTTTAGACAGAAAAAGGGGAAACATTCATTTGTCGTAAAGCTATTGAAGATTTTCCTTTAATTCCAGTTTTGAATTTTACCATTTAAATCGTAGAATTAGCAGTATTTACAGTCATATATTTGACGAAATTTTAGATAATAATTTATTGATTACGAGAAAGATTTTATCCCTTAATTTTTGTTGGCGAGGTTAGATTTATAATTGGTATGATATGGTCAGACATAATAATAACTCAGTTTTCGTCTATCTAGTTCCGAAATAATGAGCGTGTTTGGAGCAAAATTTAAATTATAATGTATTTATGTTATATTTTGACAAAATTGAGAACACTTTGATAAATTTTTTAAATACTCATCGCTGTTTCTTTCAGTCACGATTATATCGTCTTGTTATAAATTTGTGCACTTAATTCAGTTTCAGATATTGTCCGTAAAACACTGAAAAATGTCTGTAGCTTCTGATATACTACGATATAAATGTTAATATGTTAGAAACTAATATTTATTGATAGGGCTGTAATATATGAGGAGAGTTCGTCAAGAGTCCTCTTGAGATAAGCCTCCTTAAGATAAATTATATAATATTTTAATTTTAAGTGTCTGAAAAGGTTGGTTAGGAGTTTTAAGGATAATTTTTGTATTTATAAGGTATTCGCTCAATTTAATAATTTTTTAAAAAGATTTTGTGCTTAAACTTATTTTAATCATCATGTATATATATTACATATGTGTACAAGGGGTAATTAATTTTTGAAATAGAGATTTTTATTCATTCTAAATTTCGAAAAATAACAATAATTTTTAATCCCTTATCAAACTAAAATCACGTAGTATGCGATAAATACCACAAGCCCTGCAGACATCGATTTGTTAATTTTGAACATAAAACATAAAAATCGTAAGATCGTCGTTTATTTAAAATCATCCAAAATGTAAAACTCTAAAAAGAGAAATGGAAGGTTACACAGTATTCGTGAAAATTGAAATTGATGAAGACTCAAAAAACGAATTAGCTCTAATAACAGTTGAGATAAACCTAGTGTCTCGTAGAATCCAACTACACATCATAGGATAAGAGAAAAATAGTATTTTTAATGACGGAAGGGAATGAATTTTGAACAATAGAATTCATTAAGGGTCTCCTACACCTTTGATATTTGGTAGCATCAATATTGTAAAAAAATATCATGAAACAAGAGACATAGTTAGACCATAGAGTTGTGGAGATAGGCGCTATCAATAAACTATTGATGCAAGAAACGGCTACAAGCTCACGTTGATCAAGAGTGTATCGTTACCTTGGTAGAACTTTCAAATTTATGATGAAGAATATTTTGATTAAATTATCTCTTTACACAATTGACAGATCGTTACGTCAATATCCCCATACTTTAAAAATGTAAGTTCGACGCCTTAGGGTATGAATATGGACACAACAACAACGGCTCTAGAAGCATGTGCTTCGATTTATCAGTATATGGAAACTCAAAATGGTGAGAGAATCATACTTTTTTCAAAACGATGTTTGCCTAAAAGTGGTTAGTAGACCCATAAAGGGAAGAAGTAATAGATATAAGTATGCTTATGATTATATTCTAGCTTGCAGAAGTGAAATATTTATGTATTTGGAGTGATGAACCGCTATGTGTTGCAAAATTACAATATTGATGAGAGATCTGTAAAATTTGAAGATTTGAAAGAAGCTCTTTGAAACCTGAGAGCCGTTTGTGTCAATAAAAGAAATTATTTTCCCAATTTTATGTTGAATACTGCATAAATTCATCGTTAACAAGGGTTGGTAGAAAACGCGGAACTAGCTCATATAATTTTATGTTTCTCGAAGTCTATTCCCCATTTTTATATAGGATTTAAAGTTTTATCAGTTTTGGAAAGTATGTCTGTTCGTGGTGGTGCAACTCACGAAACTTAATAACAGGAACCAAGAAGTAGTAAATTTTGAAAAATTACTTCTGAATATTGTTGGTACTTTTATAATAGAATGCAACAATGGAGGAGATATGAAAGAATTAATTTTCGGCATTTATATATTTTTTTAGCAATTTTATTTGAACTCGATGGTAACAAAAATAAAATTTTATAAAAAAGTTTTCTAAGTTGATAAAGAATCCCTATATTTACTAAAATCTCCACATATTTAAAAAAAGTCTGATGTATTTAAGAATATGGAAAATCGGTGACTCCTAAATTAATGATGTAGTTATATCTTCAATTTTTTATACAGTTACTTTCTTATCTAATCTTTAAATAACAAAGTTTACATTACTTATCAGACCATATGAAAGTCTTCCTTGGACTTACATACCATCGACATTGAGTTTGAATTTCAAAGAATTCATGGGTTGTAATCTGTGATTTCATTTTTTATCGAATACGTAACTTTTTTAGATTTTACATTTTAATTTATTATTCGACAAATTTTCTTCTTTTCCTACGTAAAAATATTTAATTCATGTATTAATACCAAAATATATAATCAGGTTAAAACAAAAATATGGTTCTTCATGGTGAACAATATTTTAAATCGGTAAACTATGACGTTTTACTTCAAATAAAAAATCTAGCTAAGCGATAAATTGAGTATTGATATGATTATTTGTGTAACCACTGACGTTTACAAATGGTTTCCGTGAATGGTGGACTGTAATACAGTTTTTTCAAAGTTCTTGTCAAATGCAGGATATTTAGCCAACTGTATCTAACATCTTTTTAACAGGACAGTTTTTCGTTATTGGAGAGGTTCTACAGACTTTTATAATATTCCTTATTATGTTAAAATAGTCTAAGAATGGAACAAAAAAATAATTTTCAGATAAATTATTATTTCTCTCTTATAAATATGACCATATTTTGTTCATTTCGATTTTTAACACGTGGCTGTTTATTAAACAGATTAGGACGAGGCTTCTAGTCTATTAACAGCTAGAAAAATTCTGATAAATAAATGAACAATCTGAAACATTTTTATGTCGTTTGGAATCAAATCTTAAGCAAGCTATTTTTGCTCAAGAAATTCCGATTTTGAGACTAACTTTGTTTTATGTTTCAACGCCATATCGTTCACGGTTAATGATTTGTATATTTTGCAATTTTTTCTTTGTCTCTCACAGCATCAACAACCACGTCCGACGTAATCTTCTAAGAGTAGAATATGTAAAATGTAATATTTCCTTTAAAATTCTTTAACCTAGTACTACCAATATGAAATAGTCATGTTGGGGTTCATCCGTGTTTGCCTCTAATTTACACTTTTAAGCGATAGATTTTTGCATAGAAAAGGGTTTATCAACAGTTCATATTTACCTAACATGTGATTTATTTTTAAAGATGTTTATAGTTGAGATAAAACACTTCAAAAATTTATGACGTAAAAATTTTATACCTTCTTCGCAACTCAAAGTGTGGTAATATCTGTTGTTGAATTTCTCCAGAATCGTTCATAAATGACTTTTCACGACTGATTTTATCTTAAGATCTTTCTCGATTTCTCTTTGTTATATGTCTTAAATTATCTCGTATATTCGAAGAGTTATGTTGAACCATCCTTTCACGGAAGGACAAATTTTAATAAGTTTCTTCAAAAAGTAAAATTTAAAATATTTTGCGTTGCAGTTTCTTATATTGATGTATTTTACCTCCTCTTTGCAATTAAAAAAAATTGATGGTAATTATTTTCTGCGCAATCTCAGTTTATATTATATTAAAATATCAATTTAAGATAATTGTGTTACATATCTAATCGTAAATGTGTAAATATGATATAAATACTGTGATTTTTATTTTTTTACTCTCATTTGAGCTTTCGAATCACTTAGCCCACCATGAAGATGTATTGTGCTGTTTACCTGATGGACGAAATTTTACAAGAAACAGTCTCAGAGTCATTGGAAATACTATTGGAAACAAAAAAAATCGTGATCATTATGCCGACGATGTTAAGATTCGACGACAAAGGAAAAAACATAACCTTTGTTTTAAAGTCACTAGATTCGATACTTCCTCAAATCACAGTTTATTCATGTTTATTACTTTTCATATCTGATACAAATCCTTTATATATTTCTTACCTTGAGGATATGCTACTCGAGAGTTATATGCCCTATATTCAAAAAGGCTACTTTCAGATAATTATCCATGGAAACATCGATTATCAAATACCAAAACACATTTCTCCGTCCAATTATGGCGATTCGTTTAAGAGAATACAATGGCGCACCAGACACAATCTCATGATTTCCTTTATGTTTTCATATTCATATGATCTCAGTGAATACATCTTACACATAGAGGACGATGTTATTTCTCAAAAAAACATGCTCGACCATGTTGCCGAACATATAGATGCATGCTCTAAAGTTAAATGGTTTTTTATGAAGTTTTCTCATGTTTTTGGTAATCATGGTATTTTATATCCATCATTCATGGCCCCTATACTATGTCGATACATAAATACATTTTACCTTGAACAACCATGTGATATGCTTCGTAATGCTTTATTCAAAAACGTTTATGTGGGTGATCTTATATATAAGGAACAGCAAATTGGTTGTCCAATTTTAGAAGACTACACATCATTATTCGAGAATATTGGCTTATATTCTACCCTTAAAGAGGACTAATTCAAATTATAAAAAAGTAAAAAATTATTCTAAAGAAGTTTGTAAATTAAAAAAATTATCTTAAGGTGTAAAAGTATGAATAATTTTTTGTTGTCTGTCTGCATATGCGTGTCTAATTTTTGTGATATTTTAAACCAATTCACATAAAGAATTTTTTCTTAAACGGTAAGATTAAATAATATTTTTATCGGAAATAATTATCATGTATTTTGAGTTTTGTTTATTGAATAGAATAATAAAAAAATTTCTTTTTAAATCAAATGCCTATTCGAATAAATTACTTAAAGCTGAACATTTATTTAACTTCATAAAAATTTCAACTAATCGTTTATATTTGAATAAATTATGTTTCTAAATTAATTTTTTATATCGTATTAGTAATTTAATTTTTTTAATGTTTTCTTTAAACTCTGATAATATTGAACTGAAAGAAAATAAGTGTTCGATAAAATAATTTGTAATTCGGTTTCTAAATATTAATTTTTAAGGGTTAAATATGGGTTAAAATTAAAAAAAAATTCTTTTCTAATTAAAGAAGTTTTACTTCGTTGATATTTAAGAAAGGGAACTCTGTTGATTAGTTGCATGTAAATCTATGTAAAATATGTTAAAATTAAGTGCTAAAAGAAAAAAAGAGTAAACTTTTGTCAGATTTATAAGTTATTTTTCGTTTAAATTTCAATTATATTTAAGCAAGTACTGCATTTCTATGTTTGATTTATAGCTGTACTCATCAAAATTTTAAATTTCGAAAAAATTCTAAATATTTGACAAAAATTACCCATTGAATATGTTATTTTAGAAAACTTTACTTTTATCCTTAAACAATCGTCGTGATATCAATAGAGATAGGAAATCTACTTTTATTTTAAAAGATAATTATTTTTTGCGATTTATCTTAAGAACTTCATTATTTATTTTTAAATATTTATTTTAAATTTTTAAGAAGATAAAATTTTTCTTTGGACTAACGTAATTTATATTAATCGTGTATTCATCATTTTAATTTTATATAATTCAATACAAATATTTTAAAATTGACATATTTTCATATTAAATGTTTTTTAAAAAGATGGAAAACATTCTCACATTCAACATTTAGCAACATGGCGTGAAAAGCCACAAAAAATGAATTTTAAGTTTAATCTATTCTCAAAATATATAAATATTAGGCTATCATCTCAAAACCATACGTTATGGTATTTCTGTAAAAATATACTCCTGCATTAGTATTTATTAAAAAAGAATCAAACCTTACTTCACAAAGACGGTTTGATATGTATTAATAGAGCGAATAACACTACGATGAAAAGTACTTTGAAAATAACTTTCCAATATTTTATTCGGAGATTATAGAGATTTCATTTCAATAACTATTGTTTTTTAAAAACTTTATAAACAGCTCTTTCTTTTCAAATATGTATTCAAACAATGATTATGAAATTTAGTCTAAAGGATGTTAAGTGTGAGAAAAATTGATAATTCATTTGTAAATTTAGTAATTGCGCATGTGATGATATTTGGTAGAATATATGTTTAGATTTTGGTCTATGTAAAAGGTTTTCAAGTTTTTATCCCAACGAAATTAAGTTTTGAAAATATAATTTTTTTTATTGACCAAGTTACTGAAGTTAATTTTGTATTTAAATGATATTTCGTCAAATAAACACAAGTGTGATTATTATTTCTCTTACATTGAAAGATATAACTATTACAGATCAATATTTTGAATTCAGCAAAAGTGTTATCTCCTAATATTTAGTGTAAAATCTGTGCGAATCAAAAAATATTAATCAAATATTTCAGACATTCATATTTAGGTGTGATAAACTATATGAAATATTTTTCGTTTGAATGATGTTTTTGACGCAATTTTTTGTTGACTTTTTATATACCCAAATTAAATGGTTTTGAAATAAGCTTTTTATTCAATGCTGAATATTTCAAGTCGATTTGACATTGTTTCCGAAAAACCAAAACATTTTATTTCCAGGTTTTCATCTTTTACCTTTTGAGCGTTTTTAATTATTTAAAATTGCCCAAGATTTTACCATAAATTTATATTTGATCAAATAATAGTAAAAATATTTGAAACTAACAAGTCAAAAATGTTGAACCATTGGTGCTAATTTCAGTTGTATTTATAATGTCCCATACACCACGATCAGTCTTCTACTGAGAAGAACACTTGGAACTTTTCTACTGTTTTACATATGACATTCTTGTTACTATCATCTATACTTTTTAAACTTTCGGTGTCCAAAACAAAGACTTGTTCTAATGGTAATATTGAAATTTCTATTTTTTTTAATCTTAAAATCTTTGAAATGATGTGTATTAACGAATCTCTCTGGAAATTTTCAATCAATTCTGTAACGATTAGATTGATTTAAAAATTTAACAAATTTTTAGCTCGTCTAATTACATAAATTAAACTTTATATTCTCTGTTGTTATGGGATTATGAATTTTCAAAATTTTTAATATTCAAATATTTAAAAACACAGTAAAAAGTTATAATGAATTAATTTTACCATTTATTAAATTTACAATTTCAACCTTATCAGGATTTGATAAATGATACGAATTTACAGAAATAAAACACAACATTTCCAACCTTTATATTCTGAAATTTATAAAGTAATCGAGAAGAAGATGGAAATGAAGCATTTTTAAATATATCTGATTGAATTATCCGTAAAATTTATAATTGACTTTTAACAAAATAAAATTGTAAATTTACAATAAGAATGCATTAAATAACATTTTTAATGATAAGAATATTCAAGTGTATTTATTTGTGCCAAGACAAACTAACTGTCAATCGCCATTCTATTATAGAAGCTGTTAAAAATCATGATTTGAAAAATCAAAATTCAACTCATTGCTTTCAAACAAAGATTATATCTTTGTATGATAAATTAAAAATGTGAGGTTTCCTATCATTGTTGAATCGTAAATTAAAGAAAGAACAAAAGAATCACGTATTTTTTGACAAAGTTAATATAGCTCAATCTAACTTACTTGGTACAGCGAGTGCCTTTTTTGGGTTATGTATTCAAAGGATTTCTTTCCCTAATCTGTTTAAAGATATCTTATTTTGGCCTGGTTATTTGTGATTTCAATCAATATAGGGTGTTCAATGAACTGAAAAACTACTGATTAGTAACCAATTCTTTTGATGTGACATTTTCGAATATATAATTATTTGATTTAGTATTTCTTCATTATATTTAATAAATATTAAATGATTATTTTTGAAATAGGTAGCGATATGAAAATTCTAAATATCACTTACATTTTGAGGTAAGTACGAAAGAAACAATGCCTATGAGAGTACAAGAACTAATTTATGTAACATAAGGTGTTATGTATATTATCCTAAATAAATGAATGTAAAAATGATTAACCTTCATCATTATATGTGATGACTTTCATGTAAAATATACAAATAATATCTAGCTTTTTTTTATCAAATATTTTTTATATCATCCATTTCAATAGTTCAGTGTGTTAATTGAGTTAAATTTTCATTTTTTATCTGAGCCTCAATACTTGAGGGTAAAAAGTTTTTCTGAATCAATTTAGAAATTATAGTCAATATCTAAACCTATCTAGGATGACTAAAGAATAAACCTACGTAATAAATCCTCGTTCATCTATTAAAATTTGTGTTTCAAGAGTTATATCAGTTATTATTCTCCATCTCTCTCTTTTATTTGTATATTTTGAGAATTTAGTGTTAAAACTGCACTATTTTAAATTTTATATAATATTTTGAGTTGAATTTTCACGAAATTTTTCACATTTTTTTTATCTATGAATGGTTTTAATCTCAATTTGGGCTATAATATTTTAGTTCATAAAAGCGATGGTATATTTTAAAGATTAAAAGAAAGGCCAATCAATTATGTTCTTAAAATATGTTAACATTTGTTCCTTATATTTAATGTTTGCTACTCTCCTGTTTGAAAATCTTTCGATCTCGTTTTTTCAAAAACCTTTCGACAATATTGATGTTTGTTGTTTAATTATTCCTGAGAAATAGTTTATGTCAAATTTGCCTTTATGTCTTTAACTTTAATGTATTTAGGTGTCTTAATACATTTAAACAAAATAATTCTTTGCAAAATTTGGAAATTAAATTTGTAAAAACAATCTTAATTTAATATGTTCTAAGTTCAAGTTATATTATAGAATATCAGAAAATTTCTTCCTTATGAAGCCAGAAGCCAATTTTTTGCAGTCATTGTTGATTCTATTGGATAAAAGAGAAAATTGATCGGCAATCATAAAACTTATTTTTGTTATTAGTTTTAGGCAGTGATGATTATTACGCTTATTTTTCATTTTAAGAAATTTTCAGAAATTTTATTTTATTCGTGTCATAGATGATTTCTTCGATATTTTCTTAAATATTTTAAGGATAAATAATTTTTAGAAAATAGAATGATATCTGGTTGACATTTAAGTTCAATTTACTACCCCAGTAATTTCTTAAAAATATCTATCATCAGATACATAACTACTTGATCTCTTCATCAAGCTCGTTAACTCTTGTATCAATTAAAAAAATCTTTTTGAATTAATACATTAAAAAAGCACGCCTATATATTTTGAGCTTTAAAAATTGACAGACTTTATATCTTTTTATAAAATATGCTTGCAAAGGTATGAAATCAAAAACTTTTATTTATTACAGATAAAATTTCTTTCTTTAAGACGTTTAATAATGTAATTTTAAAAAATATGAGTAAATAATTTTAGAATTTGTTTTTACATCTCATTTTATTTTATGGAGCTTTCATTGATAAAAATATTTTTAAAATCTTTCAATTTGTGCCAAAAACAAATATTTATTAAACCTCGAAATATAGAAAAATGTGGTATCATTCTTAATGTTAGTATAAGTAGAAAGTAGGAAATTTTAGATCTGTGAAGCCGTGTATCGGTCGAAAAACGATTTATTTTGCTTACTTTTTGATTTAATTTCACTAGTTTCTTTCTACAATCCCCGATAAATGTAAAAACAGACAGTTTAACATCTAGAAAAGACTAATATGTCTTAAAATACATAGACCTTTAACATATGTTGAATCTAAAAGAAATTTCAGCTGAAAAATCTGCATAAACCATCTAAACAAAATTTGGGACTTGCCAACTTGCGGATAACAACATAAAAATTGATTGCCGTTTATCGTCGAATTTTAACAAACCAAACATAACCTGTTTTTGGCATCTTTTGCATAAAAGTCTTTGAAATTATTTTTATACATATTTTTAATTAATTAACCAGATACTCTGAAAGATATATACTTAACATGGTGGTCGACATGCAAAAATTCAAATTTGGAAGAATTATAGTAAAAGTGGAAGAAATAATTTGAGTATTACACGTTTGATGATGATTTTCTTGTAAGTTGTCTTGTGAAGTTTAAGTATATCCCGATTCTTTGAACATTACAAGGATTTGATTTAAATAAAAACATTTTGAACACATAATATAAGAAACAGATAATTTTATTAACGTTCAAACATTTGTACTTTTTGATATTACTGATAAGCCTTTTATGCATTGAAATATTGAGTTCTATCATGATTCCCACTTTAAATAGTTGTCGCATTAACAATATTGTCTGAATAAATCATAATGCGTTAAGCTCTCAAATATTCATAAATTTAATTGATTTTCGGGGTATATCGAAGATCTATTCTTCAAGAGAAATAGTTATATAATCTCAACTTAATGCTAAATAGAATAAAGTTACTTTAAAAATCTCTCAGTCATTCTGTTATCATATACGGAAAAACTCATATCGTTTTCAGATTAAGTAACGGTTTTATTTAGACTGAGTCAAATTGATCGTTTCACACTTTTAAAATTCAATTTCTTCAAGATAAATGAAAAATGAGAGATTTTTGAAAGAAATTCAAAGTTGATTGAAACATACTTGTAGTGTTCAAGAATTATCGTTTTGTGATATTTTAAGGGGAAAATTCTTCACACATTTTGATAAATATTAATGCGTAATATGTTTCGGAGTTTTCAAAAGTAAAATTTTTAAAAATTTGGTTTGTATGACAAACAACATTTAAATAAATCTTGAGAAATTATTTATAAACGATTAAAGTATCAATTTATATTATTCTTATATGATTATTTGGTTAATGATGTATATACCTTCCGTTTGGTGAAAGAATATCCTGATCTTATATGGCTTATGAGATATTTTTGTTTCTTAAAATTTAAAAAGTAAAAATACACACAAAAATTATCCGTCATAAATTTCTGTTGGAAATGTCGTTCAAAAAATTTTTTGTTAAATAAAAACTCGAAGAATATAAATATGATTTTGATAAATGTTGTTGGCATATAGAAGAATGTGAAAGGTTAGATGAAAGTATAGCTGAGTGGTCGAGCTGGTTTGGTAGCTGGTGGACAGTTGGTAGTTTTTTCGACTTCGGATGAGCCATATCCTTTAGCAACATATTTTTTAATTAAACTGAAAGAAATCACAAATTTTACAAAACGATTCAAGATGTATTTTTCCCCGTTTTCTTACTTGGAAACGAACTTCCTACATAACCATAAATTATTGCTGAAAATTTGAGTTCTATTTAATTAATTTAAAGAAGTATCAAATTGATTTAAACATGTTTCTATTTAAACATTCTTTGAAGATAAAATTTTAATTTTTTAATTTGCTGTTTTATATAATTTTTTTAATTAATTTTTCTATTGTGTAATTGTATCCCTGTGGTGAAAGCGAAATTTTTACTGGACAGTTTTTGTTTGTTATTTATACTTTTATCGATTGAAATTCTGGATATTAATACATTAAATAAAAACAATCTCACTTGTATTTTCAAAGTATTACCTAAAATTTATTTGAAGAGATTTTTTACACTTTTCATTTGACATGCGCTGAATTTATTCTTGCTAGGCATTTCTCGTGACACTACTTAAAAAATTCTGAAATTCTTTAATGAGAAATAAAAAATGTAAGTTGTATTCTGTGTTTTTCGCAGTTAAACTAACATTAGATTTGAATTTAATGTGTTTAAACTGGAGCATATCCATAGACGGATCATGTAAAGTATATGAAAATAAAAAATGTCATCAATCTTTATAAATAATAACATTTCTAACATTAAATCGAATAATTTGATCTTGTTAATCGTATATTCAGCATGTTTTCAATTTTTATAAACAAAAAATTAAAACGTTTGAATAATAACTAGACTATTTGAGAAAAATTTGAAATTTCAGATAAAGAATTTTTCATTGTAAAATAAGAAGTTATTCCTGTAAAAATGATTAATATTTATAAAACATACAAAACATGAATTTTTCGTTTTTAAAATTCTTTTTATAATTTTCTCAAACCTAAAATTTACATGTTTCCGATATATTAACAACAAAATTGACTTTTCTATTTATATTGAAACTAAATTTTCTTATTATTATTTAATATTAAATAAGGAACTATCCAACATGGCATAAATTTTGGAAGTGCATTTAACGCATCAAAATGTAATATATTTGCGAAATAACACCGATTGATTTATAAAATAAAATCTAGAGTAAAAAACAAAGTATGTGCAAATTAACAAAGGTTTAAATTATTAATAATGAAGGTTCGAATGTATTCATCATAAAAATTGTGTAATAAGTTTGAAAGAGCTGTATTGATTTTTCAAACAAATTTTTACTTATTTTGGTTTAACATAAAAATACTATTAATCTGAAAAAAGTAAAACGTATATTTTTCAACTTTGCCACGTAGAATTATCAATTTATATTCAATGAGTTATCATAGCCAAACGTTCAGGATACCTTTACTTTTTTGAAATAATACAATTAAGAGGGACAAAATAAATAAATCTATTAACAATGAATAATAAAATTAATTATCCACAATTAATTAATGATTCAGCGCATAAGCTAATTCTAAATTTTTCTTATTTATTTTATTAAAAACATGAATCTTTGAGTTTTCCCTTTTATTTTATTGTATTAATATGCAACGATGAAAAACTCTCGTAGTGTCAACAAAATAAATAATTATGACTTAACGATTTATCTGATTATTTTTTGGTGACAAGTTTGGAAGAAACCATTGTTATTGAATCAAAGTTTTTCGTTAAAATTATCTTTTTTTGTGTTCGAAGTAAATTCTTTGCGCATAAACACATTAAAATAGGGTAATAAAAAACTGTCATTTATGTTCTTGTAATCAAAAAGGGCAGATCGTTTTAAGTATAAAATTTAATAAAAACCAACAAGAACCTTTGATATAATATATTTTGATAAATTATGTTTTACTGATTCAAAGAATAAGACATTTGAAACAACATGGTTGTAGTGGTGAATTTTTTGTCGTCAATATTATGATTTAATACTTTTAATTGTGACGACACGATTGAGCAAAAATCCCTTTTTTAATTTATCGCCCACTTTATATTATTATATGGGAAATTTAATCCGCGGTGATTTCCTGAAAATACCTTTATGGTGTATGTCAGTTAATATTTTGAAGATTACCATTAAAGCAGTTACTTACAGATCAATTTGATTAAAATTTAAGGTAATGCACACTTGTTTCGTTCTATTATTTGTTTTCTTTACTAGGGATGCCTTTTACCTCCGAAGCCGGATTTATCCGTTGATTACAAAAATCAAATTCCAATACCAGCACATTCATCAACCTTTAAACCCGATTATGCGTGGACCCACAATGGCAAAGAAGCACATGCTTTGGTAGTTGACACCCCTCATAGACATGTCAATTCAGATACGTTGAACCCTGCTTCATCAACTAGAATCAACGTAATGTCGCCTTCTAAGTCTATACTGTATAAACTGCTAACGACTCCTGAACGATCTGAATATAGTACAAAATATGGGCCGGGGTATGATGAATACTTACCTCTTGATCTACGAGTGACAAACAATGAACGTGAAAAAGAATCAACGTTAAGAAAGCGTGAAATGATGACCATAGGGCGTAAATCAGTTTCGAATCAGCCATTAATGGTAAAAGCTAATTCTATAACTTTGGTGGGTAATCAGGAACCTCAAAGAAAGATGATGAAATTGCCTGAAGAGTCAATAAATCTTCGAAGTGAAGATTCTGTCACATCGCCATTAAAAGGTCTTCCTGTATTTTGGAGGCTGCCGAATTCGAAAAGGACGCAAGGGTCATATTCAGATGAAACTGTATCGGAAAGCAGGAGTTTGACTCCATCCCCTGCAGAGATAACGTGTCACTTAAGACCGCAAGATGATGCCTCGAGAGAGAGTGATCTCGATTTTATCAGAAGAGGCAGTGAACTATTTGAAGGATTTTCTTTTCTCAGTCCTTCGCTATCTGAGGGTCAAAAAAAGTCTTTTTTAGGGTTAATTGAACGATTAGATACACTTTTTAAAGAGCTTGGTTTATGTCCAGAACGTTTAAAAGATCTTTACCACCCAAAAGGAAAAGAAATTCTGGATATATTTAAAGAATCAGAGGCTAAAATCGGATTCTGCATGAAGACTCTCAAAACTAATGAAGACGGTGAATTGCTTGAATCAAAAGTGATTACTAGGACTTGTATATTACCAAGATTAATTGAGCTGGTCAAAAAAATAGGTTCAGTATTTTTTTGTTTTGAATTTCTATTTGCGGTCGCATTTTTCAGAAAAATATGTTTGATTGCCGGAAGTGCGCATTTGAATTTGAAGATGCACTTTTTACTAACCATAAATCTTTGAGGGAAAAGGTTGGGGTAAGCGCACCGGCCTATAATTTAATGCCTTAAATCACGTAACAAGAGTTTAATTGTGTCAGATGAATGTAGGAGAATATGGAATCCATTAAAGATTTAAATAAACAGCATCACAACGATACATAGAGTTATATGAAGATTTTATACTTTAAATTCTTTTGTTTTCTAAAACGCAAAAATATTTTTTGTAAACTCAGATAGATTAATAATTTATAATAATTTTTACCTTTTTCATCAAAGTTTTATTAAATTTAATTCTCTTATTTACAGTAAACCTTTGTGAGGGCTTTGGTTTTAATGTTAAAACAAATTAGTAAACTAAACATTAATAATTGGCTAAAACGCGCAAGATTGTTGATTGCTACCGTTGCGGAATTATGCTTTTGGTTAAATCGTTTGACAACTATTTTTTTCAATGACACTTTTCGTGAACTCTAGCGAGATATAAAGTTTTACTCTTGTTCTTTCGTATCATGTATGTTACTGGTATTCTTGATTTTGATCAAAAATTAACTATATTTGCACATACTTGTCTTTAACTTTTCGTGTATCTGGATTACGCTCGATTAAAATGTCTCTTTCAATGTGCATATAGAAAAATCTTGCTCTCGAGACATCTATAAATTATGAAGATATCTTAAGAATAACATGACATTTCATCTAAGGTTCGAGAGATTTTAGTTTCACATATATGGTTTTTTTTATTTGATGTGATAACTTTTCATGGGAATGAATGGTTATGTCTGATTAAAAACGATGGCTCACCAAAACCTCAGAAGTAAGGTTACCCAAGATGACCAAGAAGAGTGTAAGGTTTCCAGTGGGGGATAGTCCAACACTTCCCAACACCTAGTACCTACACAATGAAAGGGTGCCGAAAGAGTATAAAGCGTTGAAAGGCGGAACCTAGTCAACAGAGCTTTACATAAAGGGTTAAAATAGACATAATCTTCTTTCGAGTGAAGTCTTTATGGGTTTGACTCACCCTTGCTCTTCAAAAAACTGTAAAGAAATAAATTATAGTTTTGGGTGTCGACATTGAAAATTTAGTATTTCAAAAATCAGGAGTCAGTCTTAATAATTTATTTCTCAAAAAATTGAGAAAATTTTACTTATTTTATAATTTGACGTGAATTTAATGTATTTTATATTAATGGTATGATAAAAAGCAAAACCATTTAAATTGATTGTCTTGTGAACAAAACAAGTTACGATGAGATCAAAGTATGTGAGAGTTGATGCAGAAGACCTTTAATCTTAAGAAAACATATCAAGAGGAAGCGCTGGGATTTTTCACGAGAGAAAATACTCGAACCATTTTATATTCCACATTTTAAAAAATAATTTTTTTTTTCATTTTGGGCTGAACATACCTTTGAAATTAAAATTGAACCACTAATTTGTTCAAAGATATAACAGATAAAATAAAATAAAAAAATAATATGTACTATATTGTCGCTTTTATTTCATCAAATGCAGATTATTATGCCGCGTATCTAAATATTTTCTTGTTTTTTCATATAAAGCTCGTAAATTTGTGAAATTTTTCCAATTTGTTGTGTATAGTACGCTTAAACCTCGTTTTTAGGATTATAGGAATAAAAATTTACGATTTTGACTATTTTTTAGACCATATAAATTTAGCAAGTACCAAATTAATAAATAACTTGAATGGTTTAAACTCTCAAATATATCCTAATTACATTATAAATTGTAATTTTACTCTCTCTTTTATATTTTTAGATCATTTAATTTTTCATTAAACGGTAATTTATGTTGAATTTATTCAGACATCATGAAGATTTGTATAGCGTTTAAACTTATTTGGTTTTTATTGAGTGAGTCAATGTCTGTTTCTATTTGTACCAGGAAACTTTATCTAAAGTTGAATTATTTTAAGAAAATCGAGGGTTTCAAAAAAATCTTGACAGACATCACAAGTAAAAATGTGGATTCTTTAATTTTAATTTCGAATAAATCTTGTTAGATTCTTCTCATTTGATATTTCGTGTGTTTATATGTTTATTTTTCTACAATCTAAAACAGAGACAATATTTTAAATTGTCAGTTCTCCATCAAGAATATTTTAATATCTCAATCAAGAAGAATAAAAATAATATTAACCAACTTTTTCTGACATTTATCAACAATTTACATTTAATTATCATAAATAATTATGAATATTATCTAAGGCATGTTTATATATAATATTTTCAGTTCACAGTATATTCTATACTTTAGTTATTACAAGGAGGAGTTACGCATTGACATCAATTCCCTCATGAGAAATCTTTTACTTTGTTTCAGAGCACGAAATAAACAATCCGGCTTTCTCATTCATATTTAAAAAATAGTAATTTTTTGAATTAAAATAAAATATTTAAAGATATTGCTAAATAAAAATCATCATTTTATAGATTTTTGGTTGATGGTTTGTTGGATCGGTGGCTTTGAAAGAATCATTTTATGATAGTTTTGATAAAAGTATTTTAATAATGATAGTTAAGTAATTTTTATGAACATACTTTTTTTATTAAATTGAGTGATTGTAAACTTTCTTAATTATATTTATTTTTATATTTAAATATTTTGTGAATCTTCGAGAAATAATTAACATGAATTTTGATACTTGTACAGTATATTTTATTGTTTTGTAACTTAGTTTATTCTTTTCGTTATAAAAAGTTGAAAAATTAGATTCCTTAAATCCAATAATAATTTTTATGTTTTTCCATGTAAAAATTTCAATTTATATAAATTTAAAGATATAGATCGAAAAAACGATTAAATTTATTAAAAAATGGTATGTTAGTTTTTTAAATATTCGTTTTGGATCTCTAAGTTCCATTTTTCATTTTGAAAATAGTATCTTTGGTAAAATTAACTAATAATTTTGAAATTTATTTGATTCTATATTCAAAAAAAGATATTGTGAAAAGTCTACATTTTAAAAATTATTCTATTAACTAAGTTGCTTTTATTGTTGAAAAACTGATTAGAATACGATGAAGACGTGAGTTTTCTAAATTTTGATGGTTTTTATAGATTTTAAGGGATTGTAAACTGCGGTTTTTGACTTCAAACGAATGAATAGCATTACTACTTGTTGTGAAAAACAATAATATATCAAAGATGTTACATTTAAATGATAGAAATAGTTATCAAAACTAATTTTCCCCTGAATTATTTTAGAACCTAAGATTCTTGAAAATTTAACTTAGTGTTCAAATCTCTGTTAAACTTTGGGGTTTGAGGGTTTTTTCGAAGGAATAATTAAAATTCCAAAAATAAATCTAAAGAAGTTTTAACGATTAAAAATGTTCACAGACTGAATAAATTATTAATTAGATTGATAAATTACAAAATTTAAAATTTATGAAATTTTTCTACGACAGCTTCACACCATGATACCCATAATGTGAATTTAGTTAAAATAATTTTATTTCACAATCTATAAGTGAGAAGATGTTTTAAATTATGAAATAATTTACATTTTAATATGAACTCGAGAATAGATTGAGTTGAAATTCTTTTTTTTAATATAGATCACAAATACGTCAGAAATTATGCCCCATTTTGATTAATTTGATCAGAGCGTTGAAACGTATTTTACTATTCAGACATGATGAATAAATTATTTTATATTTGCAGGACAGATGTAAAGAATGAGACGAAAATATCTGTCAACATTAACTGGCCGTATTTGATTGTTATTCGAAATAGTTAATCTAAAATCCAGGAAAAGTCACGGCTCGTTCTAAGAATATAATCAGAAAGATCAATTTGATCAATAAATTTTCCCGTTTGAATGCATCTATAAGCTTTGAAAACATGTGACGATATTTTTTATGTCAAAATCTCTAAAGTTAAAATCGAAGACTGAAAAAATTGTATCAAATCAACAGATTTATTTTCTCTTTTCAAAGAAAGTCGAATCAGACACGCCTAACGAATTAAAATCTTACTGATCAACAGAACTTTACCTCGCCATTTACACGGTGAAGTAAAATCGATTCTTTTATAAAGCTTGTTATTATAACTCTTTTTTGCTTTTAAGGGGCATGTATAACTTAACAGAGGCTTAATCTTCGACGAGATGATCAAACGAGGCCAAACGAGGGTGCATTAGAGGTTAAAACATTAGATATCGTTGCATTTTATTTTTTTCACCAAAAGTAAAGAACAATGAGAATAGAAAGCAGGATAGTAAGTTAAACCTCATATTATATTCCACCAATTTTTGGAGTCATTAAGTTTGACTTAAAAAATCCTCAAAAGATAAAGGGGAAAAATACCTTTGTCTATCAGATCCTTGAAAGTTCTGGAATTTTCCCAAGGGATGCAAACTAAATAATAAAAGGGATTTTCACGCTGGAATGAATTAAAAAATCCAAGAAGGTTGATTGTGGCAGAGGAAATCGATACTTGAGATGCCAATAGTAAAGGCGATATGTGATAAATCTTCGCCATGCTCAATTACAAAAACTAAGTATAATCAAAGTAAGTATTATTATAAAATATTAAAGACAATTAATCTCAGAGATAACCATATTTTTTCAAACCAGCTGTGGCAATTAGTTTGTTTTTGACTTGAATAAAATTTTTGTACATTTAAAATTTTACACAGTATATAATCTTGCTTTAAACTCAATTTATCGTCTTTGGCATCAATGTGAACATATATTTGCACCATAAGGAGATTCAGTATTGATACTTATAGTTAAATTAAGTTTAATTTATCAGCCTAACGAATATTTAAGATAATGCATATATTAGATATGAATAAGCATAAAGCAGACAGGTTATGCATCTTTATTAAAGAATATCAAAATTGCTTTTCAAACATAAACCTTCCCGAAGTTGAATAATTTGTCCTTAATTCTCCGAGTAACAAAATCTTAAACACAAAACGTGTCAGAATTAATCCAGTTTTAAAGTACTTTTTATCAATTTATTGAAAATGAATATTATCTATGTTGACAGAAATAATAATCTTTATTCCGAAGAGTTCAATATTAGGGTGCCATGAAATAAAATTGTTTTTAGTATTTAAATCAAATACTACATTAATCTCAACATTGTCTTGCTTAATGCGAACAATAATTCACATAAATTATGAAATGTTTGATCCAAAAACTAAAAAATAAGCCTGTGTCAAAAGACGGGACTTGAAATCAGCCAACTGACAAATAATAATTGAAGATCATAACATGAAAAACAGCCCGTGAACCATGATATTGTTGTTAAATTTGTGAATTTAACACTATGAGACTTGAATCCACTAAAATTCTTCGCCTTTTAAAGACTCTGAGGCGTATTTTCAAATCCTGAAAATGTGCCTTCTCATATATTGATCTAGTTTACAATCATTCAAAATCATTATAACAATGGGTAATTAACTTTAAACACCTGATATTGAGTTCTGAAACACCAAGTGGAAATTTTAAAAAGGGAAAAGTGAAAATGGTTGATGATCTAATTAAAGTTCCTTGTTAATATAATTGAAGGATGGCGTCAAATTATACATTGAGAAGTTTCAATCCTGGAACCAAAGCGAGTAAAAACACAAAAAGGATAATCAGACTACTTTTGAAATTAAGATGTAAACGTTCATGTATAACAGACTATCTTCATCGAGTTGACACAATAGAGAAAAAGATTCTCAGAAAGTTTAATACCATGCTGACTTTTATGGCTGAAACTAAAAAAATTTAGCTCTTAAACTATTTCTGCTTCCATGATAGGTTAAACACTTGTCGCATTGAAAAAATGATTAACATCAAGTTAAAGTTCGTTGTTGAACTTTCATTGAAATCAAAAATATTTTTCTTATCTGCTAATTCGAAACGAAGTTGAAACACTCCGTATGTGATTCACAAATTTATTATATCTTGTGAGGAACAAACAATATAGAAGATAGCTTATTTGAAGAGGAATAAAGGTAGATACAGCTAAGATTCTTTTCGATGATATGAATTATTATCGAAGCATCCACAAAAAATGATCATTGACTGGTAAAGATTATAAATTTTGATTTAAAAAACACTATTTTAACTTATTTCACAGTCACACTTTCAGAAATATTTGATAAAACTTAATTTTGAATTGAGAAACTAGTTTTAAAACTTCAGAAAAATTCCTGAAAGTTGAGCAGTTTTTTACTCGTTTTATGAATGCGATTGAAACTATAATCTTCAAGATTTCTCAAATATATTCTAGAAATCTAATAGTCTCACTGTGAGCAAATATGATAGTCTTGTCCGCACTACGAATGAACACATTTAAATTGGACTGCTAAAATTTTAAAGAGCCCTGCACTAAAAGATATATTTAAGAACATGAAGCTATTTAGTTGATTGATAAAATTTTTGAGTCATTAAGGTTGTATGACTGATTATACGCTTATGATATAACTCTGTCTTTGTTCTATATCTGATAGGAATTCGTGCAATATAAATTAACTTCCTTTTCCCTTTAACTTTGTCTATCCATTTATTAAATTTTCCCTCTTTATTCAACGGAAACAAAACAAAATTGAATTGCTTTCATGCCCATTATGTTTTAACAGACATCATGCTCTTTTAGAATAGATTTTCAACATGGTAAGAAGAAATGTCAAACCAGAGTCAGTTTGAACTTAAAAATAAAAAAACGTGAAAAAATATTTGTAGATGGATTCAGTGTGGTTGAAAGCATACACTCTAAGTCTGTCGGTTAGCGTGAAACCATTTATTTATAACACCTAAAATTTAAATCTAAACGCGGCTAATTCTTCTTCGGGACGGATGGAGGAAATAGCTTGCAAAACGCTGCGTTAATATTTTGAACATAACAAATTATATATCGATTTATTTACTAAATAGTAATTTTATAAATACCTCAACACTAAAGTTGATCTATATAAGAACAGCCCAAACACTATTCAATTGGAAAAAGATTATTATTCTCAGAAAGAGAACATAAGATTATGTAGAATTAAAAATTTTTCGACAAGCATTCACATGACGAATATCTTTACGCATCCTTCCTTTATCGAGGTATCAGGATAAAATTCACTGAAGCCAATTCCTGAAAATAAATAAATCTCAAACAAAGAAAATAAATTCTCTACTTGCAACTTATAACATGTTCGTTTGTAAATTTTTGTTCTTTTTATGGCTTTATAGACATAATTTAGCCTAGATCTACTTTTTAAAAGTAGCTATAAGGGATGTTAACAAACTAAACCAACAAAAAACTTGATACGAAACAAACGTATAAGAAATAGAAAAATATTTCTTCATCATAATGACTCATATTCATTAAAAGTGTTCGAAAAGTCACCTAAATTAAATTAAATTCAACCTCTTTATATAGGAAATGAATAGATCTAGACACGCCTCAAAATTTTATGGTAGACCGTCAAAGACGTCATTAATGATCATGAATTTGATCCAGTTATTATAAAAATCTACATATTTGGTTAAAATGTGAAGAAATTAACCATAAAAAATTTTTCCAAAACCATCAAATATATACTTCAAATTTCAATTTAGAATTAATCAATATAGACTGATATTTTACTGTATCCTTCCAAGCTGCATTTCAGAATGCATAGTTTTGGTCAAAGTTTCCAGATAAATATTCTTTTAATTGTTTGTTAGCTCATATTAGAAACTGCGCAATAGCATCAAATGTCTTAATATTATTTCTCATTGAATACACAATCAAAAGGCTGAAGTTGAAATATTTTGAATAAAAATTTTTAAACGGTCCTCACCAGATAAGTATTCTCAAATCAGACATTTTAAAAGGCAATTAAACCATCATAAAATATGAGAACTGGTTAGTGCCATCATTTTAATTTTGCTGCTTTTCCATTTGAAAAATTCATCGATTAAAGATAGAATTTAATAAGAAAAAAAAATTCTTGAATGAATTACTTGCGTACTCGAGTTATATCTTTATGTAGTTTTCTCATTTTAAAAAATCATATTCCTTGAGTCAAACAATTTTCAAATCTTTGGAAGAAAATAAATTTTTTAACAACGAAGATTACTTCAATAATTGCGTTTTATATTGAGAATAAAAATAATCTGACTAGATTATGAGAGTTTTAATTTTAATTTTTTCTTATATTCCAATATATTACATTTAAGAATCGAAATAGCATACAAATTTGAGGCTCATAGCCCTATATCTAACTTAAGGTTACATAGCTGTTGTGTCAGGCCGAGGCATAAAGTACAAACTAGCTACTCATGCTTTCGGCTTAAAACAATATCATGAAATATTATATCGTGCCCATCATAAAAACGTTTTTATAGGAATAATAAATGTTTTATGGCCGTTTCTGGTTATAAATCTAATCGATTAAGAGAAAAAAAATTTAAACATTTTTTTATTATCCAACCGAAGTCTTAAAAATTAAAATAATTTGATTTGGTAATAAAATCCAAACGTATTAATTTAACTATCTTAAAACTTACTCTTGTCTTTTCACGACATTAATTACACCAATTTAAATTGTGAGGTAATCGATTTTTTTCACACAAAAAGTTTGTTTTTAATTTAGCCATTTGAAGATTCGTTTGATAATATCTCTCATGTAAGCGAGTTTATTCAACCAACTCTTCAAATTATTTAAAAATATTTTATTAATTCATGAAAAATTTCAAGGTATATGTTTAATGTTTTACCTTATTATGATATAATGTAAACACATCTAAGTCTTTCAATTTCTATATCTCGAATATGACAATGGATAAACCAACAATTTTATAAATCACGGTCTAAGTGTTCAGAAAATGATCCAAGTTAAAAGACGAGATATTTCTTCCCATTTAATAAAAATCATAGAAACTATTTCCTTTCCGGACAAAAATTTTATCAAAATCGTAAATATACACATAATTAATCTGTTTCCTTAATTTATTAACCCAATCAACATTTATTAAATAGACTTAAATTTCGTTATAATATCACATCGTTATGGTTCATGTAATTATTAAGCGTTTTTCCATCCATAAAATATAAAATCAAATTTCTAGTTCTGAGTGTCTATTATTCGTTTAATTGAGAAGAGAATGACAAAAGAGAGCGATGATAGTTTTTAGAGAAGAAATCACTTGAAAATTTAATTTTTGTATTTTTCTCTATTTTGAATTTATTAAAAATCTTTTGAATGACGACTTACATTTATTTATAGATCAGATTGTAAAAATTTAGGGTTTAAAAAAATAAAAATTTTATTTTTATGAAAGATCAAAATAAATATTTTCATAAAGTGAGAGTGGTTAATACAAACAATAAAGCATTAGAGTATTTTTACGGCAAACGTCAATCATAAAAGTTTATAATTTAATACTTTAAAAATTCTTTATTTCTAAGTTATAATAAATCTAAAGCATATATGTAAAAACATGAAAAGTAGCATATATTTTCAGAAAAATAGAAGGCTTAATAATTGCGATTTAATGAATTAATTTTCAGTATTAAAATTTAAGGTAAATTTGACAGTTATTTTCCTTTCTATACAGTCGAAATTAAAAAAACCAAAATGACGATTATCGTTCATTATACACGATCGAAAATGAAGAATTTCAAGAGTAATTTTAGAAACATGATATTATATTTTAGGGAAAAAATCTGATGTTAAAACACCACTTTAAACTTATTTTCCTCATATCTTAACGTTGATGAGATACTTTATTTTTTGACCCTCAAAGTAAAGTCTATCTTTCTAAAACTATTTTATTCATTTTTTATCTTGAAAAAGTTTCAGATGAAAAATTTAACAAATGGTTCTTCGACAGAAATTAATCAAGTTTATCTATAAATGAAAGGTATTTTTAAGATAAAGTTAAAATAATTTAGTTCGAAAGTATTATCGAAATAGTTTGTTATAATTGAAAAAATCAGAGGTTACATCCGAAGTTTTTTTCCAAAAGTTAACTAAGAGAATTATTTCATAATTATTTTCCTTTATGCGTTCAGTTAAAATAAATTCAATTTGCTGTGACTCTAATTAATTTCGAAACACCCAAATGATGATTAAAATTTAATTTTTTAATTTCTTCAAATTTTAGTCACAAGTTAGTTGATGTTTTATCATATCATATTAAATATTAAATAAAGGAGCACATAAAATTACACATTTTGGCCCACCTGTATCAGAATTCTAATAAATATAATTTTTATGTAAAAAAAATTTTTTGCATCTAAAGAACAGAAGATTTATAAATGATTTTTTTAATATCTAATAAAATTATACTTGTGTATTTAGAATGTGACTTATACCACACGCCACATTTTTTGGAAAAAAAATTGTTTTGTAAGAATATTTTTGAATACGTTGAGTTGTTTCGATTTCAACAAATCTAATCGTCTTCGAAGTTAAGATTTATATTTTGTATGAAATTAGAAATAAATACGGTTAAATTATGTGGTATAATTATAAAATATAAAATTTTAGAATGATTTTTGTTTGAAAAATAGTTTTTAATTTAACAAATTTTTGAAAGTTTTCTGACTTTTTTTAAGTTTTCGCAGATTTGTTTTTTTTCTTTTTCTTATTATAAAATGTAAGTTGTAATTTTAACTGTGAATATTAAACATTGTGTACAATAAAAAGAAAACATTTTTCTCTATTTTGGTGAAATGAAACGAAGTTACGTCTTTTTATGCCATCACAATGCTAGATCACATATTTTATCATATAAAATAATAATTTGTGATTTTTAGTTCATAAACCACTCTTTTAATTTTCTTTGATTTACGTTGGAGAGAAAAGATTAAACTTTAAAGACCTATAGAATGGTGATACGCTGGTTCGGGTAGGAAAAAATAGTCCTTAGTTTAATCATTTAATTTTCTAATATTACTCAAATGAAAAAACTATTTAAATTTATTTTTTAAAACAATTCTGAGAGTTCAGTCAAGTCGGGAATCAATCGTCAGAGAATATTTTTCTCGTATAACTTATTAATACCTTTTCGTTTAATTCGTGCCAAGAATTCAAGAATTTCCAATTTATGTAATTTTCTTCTGTGAAAGTTTTTTTGTTAAATACGAACCAACCAAAACCTCAACCCAGGTTCAAGACAGTACAGTTACTCTTGTATGATGTAAAGTTCTTATTATGGTTGAATTTTGATCGGTTCTTTAACCCATATTGCAAAATTATGTTTTTTGACAAACACATAAATATAAAAAATTACCTTACCAAATTTTATGAAGATTAATTTTCGAACCATCTTATAATTCGCTGATATGGATTGCAATACTAGGCATATTTTGTAAGAACGTTGGTGAAAATCTAACGTTTATCTTTTATTTTACTATCGTTAGAAACTCATTTTGATTAATTGTTCTCAGAGGCTCGCTTTTAATGACTGGTTGTTTGAAAATTTTCTTGATTTGCTTTAATGATGTGTATAATATGGTATTTCCGTGAGATTATGAACAAAAACGATTCCAGGTAAATTTGAACACAAAAATAATTTTTTTGATAATATATTATGGAAACTTTGAATTTTATCAAAAAAATAACTAAGATAAACGTCAAAACAAACTTATAAACGTTGTTGCCAGAAAGTCAAAACAGATGAAATTTTTATTTCCAATATTTCGTTCATATAAATTAAAAATCTTTGAACGATTTGAAAAAATTAAGTACTTATTTTAATATATTGAACTAATATATATTTTTGTTTATATTTTTTCTCAACGTTGATTATTTTGTCATATTTAAAGAAGGCAAAAAGTTGATACGTTAAACGTAAAATAAAAATAAGGTTCATTCAGAGAAAGGCATATAAACAGTTTTTAGCTCACCTGACACTTTGAAATGAATAATTTTTCATAAATTGGCTCTATTTTGTATATTTAAATTTGGAAAGGATACCAAAGGATGATTTTGAAAAAATTTAGATAAAAACAAAATGAAAAGTATTACTTATAATTTAGCTATTTTTGCGTCAATCATTATACGATTAAACTGTAAAATAATGAATCACAAGGAAGAAAAATTGATATATCGCTTATTTTAACGGTTAAAGTAATATTCCATTAAATATTCGTTGAGGTGGCCATTGAGAAGACGCAAGCATGCGTAACATTGTATATTTAATTTATTAGATCAAACAGTATGTTGAAATAGGTTTTATGAAAGTTCAAAGATCTATTTTTGACATTTTAGGCGTGATATGTTTTAAAATTTTATTTCAAGCACGTGGATGAGTGCTATTTTACAAGATCTGAGAAACCTCCTATGTAAAATTAGTTTAAAAGAATAATGTAAACAATCTGTAAAGACTGTATTTTAAATTTGTGTTATAAATTTAAGTTTGGAATATTTTAATTATAACAGGGTAGTATTTCCTTTAAAGAAAATTATATTTTAATATGTTATTCGATAAGTATAGCATCGGCCGGAGAATCTTTTGAAACAAAATCTTTCGAAAAAAATTTTAGACAATAATCTTTCTTAAATTTACATCTAAAACCGAAGATTTAATTTGAACAACAAAATTATTTTGATCCTTTGAATGTATTTTTAAGTCGAACAATAATTCGGTTTGTATATGGATTTTCCCTTTGTAGATAAAATCAATGCATAAAATTTATTATCTCTGAAGGTGATTTTCTTTAATTCTGTTTCTTTATTTCTGTTTTAGGAAGAAGCTAAAAAATAATTTTATAAAAAACAGTGACGGAAATTTATGCGCATGACAAAGTACAAAAGGGATAAATGAGAAAAAATTTCGTGAAGTAAATTTTAATGATTTAATTTTTTTCAAACCACCTAAGTAAAATGTTGATGAAATATCTTCATAGATATCAACATTAGTATTATCTCTTAATAACTATAAAGCTAATTATTAATTTAGGCAGATGGAATTTATAAAGTCATTGTTCTGACGTGTTTTTATTTCAGATAGATACATTAGTCCTATGCTAAGTCAAAAATTAATTTTAGTTTTTTTAAATGAGATACCTGAAATAAAAGAAAATAATTTTAATTTGATGTAGACTTTGAATAATTTTGGTAACTTTTCCTTCATATTTCATCTATTTGGCTCATCCTTTCTAATTCACATGGGAATTACCAGCTGATAACGTCCAGTGACAATAATTTTTTTATGAGATTTTTATAATTTTTTTCATAATTACTAAATGAAACATTTAATTTTTCATCATTCAAAATCAGGTAAATATTTGTATGATAGATTTTAATTGAGATAGCATTTTTGGTTTTGATACTTTCCAGTCGTTTCCATGATAGCTTATAAGGTAAAAACTAAGATTTTAATTTTTAAAGCTTTAAGGGAAATCGTTGAGAAAAAAATAAGGTCAGCTTTATAAACATTCCTGCCATAACGGCTTTCAGTATATTCCGAAATCTTTGATCACAGTTGAAACAAGTGAGTTATTTTCATTTCATTTCATTTTCGTCTTCATAAGAGTAATTTTTCTCCTCCTGTTTACAAGATTCTGAAAAAATTGATACACAAAGTGATATTTAAACATCTTTAGATCATAAGCTGATGTACCATGGAACAGAAAGGGCCGTTTTATCTCAAAGTAAAGAAAAAATTTTCTGAAATAAAGCCAATCGTAATTCAGATATAAATATCTTCCAATGGTCTCCGTCGTTACATTTAATTCAACTGGATACTTTCCCGCATCCAGAATGTCAAACTGATCTTGCATCTATACCTTGCGAGATTCTGAATGGCTACCCCTTGATCTGCGACTGGTGAAAAGGAAACCTGCTGATGATGGTGAAATAATATCTAAAGCTCTGGGTTTTAAAACTTTGGAACAAACATCAGCCACGAAAAAATCTTCAATGGTTTGAAAATATAAAAACTAGATTAAATATTTATCAAGGAATATTCAAAAATAAGATGAAGTTACGCAGTATATCCCCGTATTAATGGTATTATTTTTAACTTTTACGTGAATTACTTTGATTTCGAAATATTTCAAGACGTTTATGTTTATAACTGGTTGAAAATTTTGTATTTTTTAAGTTTTGTATTGAATAAATGCATTTATCAAAATATATTTTAGTATTCCGAGCTTTCATTGAGTGGAGTGTGTTTCTATATATAAAGCCTTAAAATGCATTCTTATTCGTGATAATATGAAAAGTGAAACTTATATGTTGATCATACTTTACGATAGTATTAATTTTTGTAGTTTACTAATAAATCACACTTTTCGTAAATTGGCCAATTATTAAGTGAGTTTAATTTCTTCGGGTTATATATAAACGTGCTTTAAATCGAGTTTTATCACCTATCAGTCAGAGCTGAATTTTTTATTTATATAATGCATATTAATCAGTGTTAGCCTCTTATCTACGTTGTAAGGTGATGGGTTTTTTAGATATATTTCTCGAGTTTTTTCTACTCAAATTTTTACCATTTTTTAGATGTGTTTTAATATTCAACGCCTTTTCATGTAGAATCATAATAATTTCCAATTTTATCATACATGAGTTTTAAGCTTTAATGTAAATCAGGTTAGATTTAATGATGATCATTACTATTTTGGGTTTCTCCGGAGATACGATAATTTGTTGTTTCAGAAATGGTATCCTAAGTTCAAAAATGATATTTTGAGCATGCGGTTATTTTATGAAAATGGTTAAAAATAACGGCTCAAAGTAAGAAAATACAAACAGATGAATGAAAGAAATTGCACCGGCTATAAGTCATATATTTCGATACGAACAGGGAGTGTTTAGAAATGTCCAAGTTGCAATTGTCTAAATTGATCAATATTTTTCACAATTATCTTTGAGAGAATAGCATTGAGGAATCGGCGGTTAATAGACATATTTTAACAATAATATTTTCCATTTAGACAAAATGCTGTATGAAATATCTCAATGAAACTCATCCAAAGTTAGATGTAAATAGTGTATTCTGGTAGATATACGAATGTTGACCCAGACATAGACCAAAGACCATCGAGGGAGACCGACTCGTAATGAAGTATGAACTTTTTGTACTGAAGGTACATCTTCCACCACTCAATGTATAAAGGCAGATATTTCGTCGAACCGCACAAGTACGACTTTAATTCCAGCCATTCACAAATTTATAGACCCGTAGCAATGATACAGAGATTGATGGCTCAAACCGTAAAATAAAAAAATTGTATTTTTGCATGAAACTGTAAATCACAGTTACTATTTGTTGATCTTAACTCTTCCGTGAATACATAAACCATTGAACTAACTTAATGAGAGTTAAAATGGCGAATCAAAAAAACGGCGGAATGCGCAGTAAAATGTCAAACCAGTTACCCTCAATAAATTGACTTATAAACGCACTATTTCAAAACTCGATTCATCTGGACTGTTAAATTTATGTGAAATAATGCAAACTAAAATATAAAGTAATTTAACAAATTTTTTAAGAAATTTTTTAAACCTCAATTGTTAGAGTGTTTTTTGAAAACACGGACCCATTCTTGTCAATATTTTTACAAATTTATGGAAGGTCTTTGGAATTTCGTAAATTTGTTGGATATATCGTTTTGTTGTTTTTATTTTAATTTGTCAGATACAGTATCTATGTGTGCCAAATGGCAATAACCCTTTGATTTTTTTCGTTCTTAATCTTATTTTTGTGTATTTGGGTTTCTATAAAACTAATAGATTTCATCCCGTTGAAGAAGGCAGTCTAATGCCAGTGAAATCGTAGCTAACAGAAGACAGGCTGGAATTAGGGTTGGTGCGAACTTTCCAACACGTATACGTGACCAACCAAGATAGGTTACATATCTTAGGAAGAAACCTTCAGCCTGAGTTCGGTAAGAAAACGTATCAATATGTTTTCCTTTAAAAATATCAAGGCGGGCGGGTCTGACACATTCTTGTTTATCAAAAAAATTTAACTTTTTATTGTCATATAAAATAGAAGTTAATACTTTTTAATTCACAGGAACTGGGAAAATTAGCCTGACAGTAGTAATAACGCTTCAATTAAAGCGTTTGAGAAGGTACGTGCGAAACCAAAAAATTAACTCAAACATAGGAAGTAGATATTCACATCCTTGATTTTTTCTGGTTTAATACAGGCTTGTATTTTTTCAAAATGTGATAAATTTGTTGAAAACTTGACTTTACGCGCATGAACCAGCGAAGGGTTTGGATTGAGGTTGAAAAATAAAATCATCTTTACATAAAAATTATAATTACATTTTCAAGGAACCGAAATACTTCTCAAGTGTTTTAAAATATATTTATATTTTTCAATTTTCTTAACTTTACAAGGACTCAGAACACAAATCAAATGTCGTTAAAATTAAGATACTTCAAAAGGGAGTTTTATTAAAACGACCACCCGTTTAGTTATAAATAATAGTTAAAAATACCAACATTATTAAAGAACCCCAAATTGTATTTAACATCACCATCTTTGAAGA